>JAAXYX010004016.1:0-13092 GCA_036851915.1 Ptenothrix huangshanensis | reverse complement strand
AATCTCCAGTCACCGGTCCTCCAATGTTCTAACAATGAGTATGTATACGTAGGCAGCAATGACCAAGTACGTACTACACACACACACACAGGCATACACATACAAACCCCATCTAAAGCACTACATTGCATTGCATTGCATTGGATTTGGTTTTGGTTTTGGTTCACTCTTGATGCAATTCAGTGCCTAGAGTCATGTACTTTGTTCCTACAGCTACAGCAATACTTACAGTGCCTACACTACACTATACTATACTGTGCTATGCTATGCCTATGCTATGCTATCGTCGCATCAGTTCTAACATTAAGTCACACAATCCAATCTGTATGTAGGTACTGTACTGTACTATACATAGTGTAGTGTCCCTACCTACGTAGGGAAGTTGCTAAGGTAGGTTCCTGTCTCCATCCCTGCCCATATTATATTATACGGTGACACTCTCATGCGGATATCTCTGCTCGTCGTAGTTTGTTTAACACTCAACTCTCGAATTTATTATTGATGTGCATACACTCGTCCCGCGTATGTATGGTCATGTTCAACTTGTCACTACTAATATATGACTCTGACTGGAAGACCACTATGTATATGTACCCTCGTGGTTCACTTGTGTCCGGAGACACTTTGGATCTCAGACGGATGCTGAGCATTGCTCAGACTCGATCGAGAGTGGTTAGAGTTGGAAAGCGAAAGACAGAAAGAGAGAGAGAGAGAGAGAGGAAGGGAAGAAATGCTTCAACATCCATTTACTCCGCTGACATCTCCAAACTAATCAGAGTCCAATCAAAAATTTTCTTGCTGTAATTCTTCCTCTAAATGGCAGTCAGTCGTCGGTCGTCGTTGTCTTTCCCTGGTCTTGGTCTTGGTTTTGGTCTTGGTTTTGGTTTTGGTCTTGGTCTGTCTGTAAACTTGTCGTTGTTCGTTCCTCAATACCATGTAAAAAGACAGAAATACAATATAAAAACAGATACTAATAGATACTGTTTGTCAAGTGATGCATTTGTGTTTTGTTTGTGCGGGTACGGATGTGTGGGTAATACACTTAGGAGAGAAGAAATGGCTCCGTAGTTTATTTCATACGCTTGATGTGCCTTCACTTGAGTTCACCTTATTGTTAGTTAGTCCAGTCCAACTATCCAATTACTCAATGCTTCCCCGCTCTCTTCCGTCTCAAGTGTTTACAAATATATTGTTCAGATTCTCCCTCGTCTCCTTGTCGTTTCGCTCATCGATAGTGATAGCGATGCGATGCGATGGCAATTACATTACAAGTAATAATAGGGAAACAGATATCCAGGTCTGGAGCAGTTTTTGAGGAAAGGGTCCAAAAATTCATAAAGACAATAGTTTCAGTTCGAGAGCATTAATGTAGGTACAAGGACACAGTTTTAGTCGTCTAGTGCTCACATGCCATTACTACTCTAGAACATTGGTAGGTACTATTGTTATTAGTTATTACTATTACCTATGCTCAAGCCAAAACCAAAGCCGAAGCCAACAACTCCTCCAGATGACTGATAGACTAAAAGAGTAAGCAAGTATGTTACTCCAGGTCTTGGTGCGTTTCGGTTCCAGGATGTTGTGTAGGTATGTACATATAGAAAAGGTTGCAGAAAGGAGCTCTCGTGTTTATTGCGGCAGTTTGCATCGAGTTCGACTGGGGTATAGTGATAACTGCATGGACCTTCGCTTCCTACAGTACCTCCGAATAATAATTACATAGGCATGATAGTGCAGTGGTTGTGGCAGTGGCAGTGACAGTGGTAGTGGTCGTGGCAGTGGTAGTGGTGCAAAGGGTTATAGAGATTGAGTAGCAGAACAATCTCACGTGCCAGCTCATATCATATGCATACATAGGTATATGATAGATATGGCCCAGGATTTACATACATATACGTGTATAGTACTGTAGTCGAGGCAATTACACTCCCCGAGGGAACTTTCGTTCGTATAACCCTTTAATTAAATAGGGGAACCCATTCGTCGACAAACTTATAATAATAATCATAGTCGTGCTCAGTGAACGACAAAATAATTCTGTAATGGCTAACTACTATATCTTGGTGTGTGTGCTGAGCACTTACCTTGTCAATAGTTACAGTTAGGTATGTAGAGAGAGAGAAAGAGAAGTAGTGGAGCACACATTCATGCTTTTTAGATATCGTTAGTACATTATAGAATTTATGACATTTTCCTATATTTTATTCATGTCTAGTACCGCACAAAAGCAAGTCGGGGATTTGAGCGAGAGAGAGAGAGAGAGAGAGAGTGCTTTGGTTGGAGTCGTGTAAACCAATTGTGATGTAGCATATTGCATTGTTAGCTATTAAACTGTGGGCTATGTGTGTATTCTGTCCTCACAGTAGTGTTCTATGTAAATGTATCATGTGATTATAGCCATCAAGTATCGGGGAGAAGGTGAAATTACCTCGAGAAAGACGGCATGACAAGTGTAGACTCGTATAAGAATCGAAATAATCACATGAATTAAGACACTGCCTTTGTGTCCTTTCCTCGCTTGGATAAACAAAACGTGACAATTAAAGACTTAATGGAACAAGACTAAAATAATAATTGGCTCACATGTTCCATGAGGGTGAATTAAGAAAATTCACTCACTCCACTCCACTCTCGGTATCGTCTCCCATACTCTACTCCAATCCTTCCTTCCTTCCTTCCTACAGTATCCTCGTAAGGTTTCTCCGTGTAGGTAGGTTTCTCCTTCTCGTTCTCCTTCTCGTCCTCGCTTCTCAAACTGCCGAATTTAAATAGTCATAAGTGTAGTCAACAATTTTGACATGCGTTGAAAATGTTACCGCTCCGAATACAAAGTACAGACAGATGTAGCCGACCATGTATTTATTCCATGTTTCTAAATCCATTTAATCGACTTTGTGTTGGGGAATTTAAGATGCTTTACTTGTATTCCGTGTTCCTCTATTACTATTACTTACTATGTACAACTTTGGCCAGGTATCGCAACTCAAGTCATGCAATTATTACTAGTCCGATGAATCTATACCGAATCAAGTATCACCATCTCACCGTCATCGGATCGTCATTCTCATCGTCATCGTGATGGTGATGGTGATGGTGAGGTCGGTGTCTGTTGTTTCAGTGTGACTAAAGTGAGCGAACGGGAGGGACTCTGTGATGAGGACGGTGCAGAGGATAGGAACTCCTTTGGTGTCTATTTACTTATGCGCTATTAGGGTGGTCTCTTTTTATATCTCTCACCTTTACCGCTTATCTGATTCGAAAGCACTTATTACTGTAATTGGATATGTTTTCCATAAAAATGTCTGCCTAATTTTTACATTTGACTGTGTATATTGAATTATAATTTTACCCTATTACAGTCACGCAGTCGATTTACGACAACTCATGAAAAACTGTTGAATTGAAAACAACTCATGTGTATTGGTATGTATATGGAGATAGTTACAAGGCTTATCTGGTCTCGTTTCCCTCGTTTCTTATCGAATGGCCGTCATTACCTAGTAATCGGAACGTTCGATGTTCGATTCGATTCGATTCGATGGACAGGACAGGGAGGACAGGACAGGAGCGACTCGTCAGTAATCATATAGCGGCACCACAGAATAATTTAATTAAAAACTTAATTTGATCGCTGAGGTTTTGTCAGATTATAATAATTTGAATCCTTTTAATTCCAATGATTATTGCATCACAGGAGCTGATACTATTTTTCAAATGTGAAAACTCTTGTGTGCTCGGCGTTCCTTGATCAAGTCCCTGGTAGATGTAATGTAGGTATGTGTATGTAGGTATGTGTATAAGGTGTGAGGTTATACCCAAGTCTCTCTTGACAGTTATCCTGAAAACATAGAATAAAGATTACAAAGTAATAATTATGACATGATCCATACATGCCCAACTCATGTTTTGTATTTTGATATGTCAATAAAATATTTGCAAGATATTTTCATTGAATCCCGTTGGGACAGGGTAGTCTGCACGATAGTCTTGTCTATCTAGACAGTGGAAGAAGTGATCCATGTAGAATATTAAACATCTGCAATACAGATATCTGACTTAATTAAATTATCAAGGAGACAGTTTTGAGATACTTGAAAGTAACAAATGTCAAGATTTTCACTAATCATCTTCCTTTTCGTTGTTCGAACATCGGAAACAGGCAGCGATTGTACGTGCGCAAACATTTTTATAACGTTTGTTCGCGTTAAAAAAATCCAATAAAAAAAATCAAGAACCATGTTTCTGTCTCATTTTTATCGTAAAAAAAACGCACAAGTCTACGGTAATGAAATGGAAGAAAACGGCTTCGACAATGTCTAATGTTTGAGCGTGAGTTGATTCTATATGTAAGATTTTCCTTGTGCTAATCGTGTTCATAACACCCGTGACGGTCGACGGTAACCAGTTTATGTTAATGACAACGTGCTTGAGGTGCCAATGTTCATGTTTCTCCTAGTTTCCAATTTCAATATATTTGTACACTCAGCCAGTAACATTGTTTTACCACAGTATAACTTTTTACACAATTTATTAACGTGTCGATTGACTGGGCAAGATTATACTTCTTCATTCTCCCTCTCTTTCCTTCCATTTTTATTATTTCTCCTTCCTTGCAAATTGCACATTACATGTCTAGGATACACTATTTACCCAGCAGCACGGATAACCTTTCCAGGTTTTATTAATTGGCTTGGCTTCTTCTTTATCCTTCCTCAGATTCCTTCATTTTTTTCCTCCTACCCTCATTCTTTTACGTGCCGATCATCATCATCATCGTCATCGTCATCGTCATCATCATCACCATCATCAACATCACCATCATTATCATCATCATCCTACATATTATTATTATTAGGCTGGTATTTTCCTCGACACATTTTCAAGTGAGTGTACCTATAGAAAATAAAGAAAGAAAGAAAGAAAGAAAGAAAGAAAAGATTTAAAAATATGTATGTAATCTTTATGAAAGTTTTCGGTTGTTTTATTTCAAGATTTAATCACCAGCTGGCAAGGAATGATTCGGACGGCACGGAAGGGTGAAATAATCACATGGCTAAAATTTCTCGACAACCATGAATGACTTGAACAAATAATGAGCAAGAGTGTAGTGTAGGAGCAACAGCAAGAGAGTAAAACGGCAATCGCTTTATTTGCAAGTTGAGCTTATCTCATTCCTGATAAACAGGAGGGGCAGTCAAGATCAAGACTTCAAGACCGTTAAAAATTTGTTTCGTTCAGCATTTTTATTTTTTACGACCACTATCATTTATTTTTAATATCTTAATCATCGACTCAATGGGAACCTTGCGGAAGCCAGAAACTTGTGCTGGATTGGGATTACCTAAATGTGTAACACTTTATTTCACTTACTCGGTCTACACCACAACACTTACTAAATCAAAATATTTTGTAGGACACAAGGCAAAATACTTAGGCACAGGTGTAAGGATATCTCAAGTGTGATATTTTTTAAGTCTTGGAGTATACACGTATACCTATATCCTCATCACCTACATATATAATAGATTCAAAGACTTATTTTTATATAGTTGGTAACAAGTTCTTTATTTATTTCAACAACAAAGCGAATGCAGTTTGAGTGTCGCAGATAAAATCCCATAGCATAGGTAGGTTTATACATGAGTAGGTACATTGGAGCCGGAGAAGTTTAGTAGTCGCAAGAAAAACCACAACCACAGTCACAGTCACAATCACATTCACAGATTGCCATTGAGAATGATTACCTATAATGGTCTGTGGGTGAAGTGAGGAATCTAGGAGAGGCTGGCTACATATCTCCACACATCACGTCACATCACATCACATCACATCGCATACATTGCTATCGATGGCTTGAGCTAATGCTCATTTTAAAAAATATATAAATCCGTTGATGGTTTTTGCAAGTCGTTCCTTTCGCATTTTTAGCGAGTACATAAATTTCGACAAAATACCTTTACAACCTGAATTTAGCTGTGAGATCCACCATTTACCTGAAAACACTTGTATTAAGTATGAAATAAAATAAACAGGTTGTAGTTGGAATCGGACAAAGGACAGTCATTAAGCTGACTTGTTGAGCAGATGTATGCATCGAGATATTCAGAATCAATAACTTGAGCTGATTTGATTGGCACAACTTGACGTTGTTGACACTACTTAACGCTTGCAGCTTGTGTCCTTTAAAATAGATAAAAAACCGCTTTTCATAAACAAGATTCCTGAACAGGATTCAATTCACTTCATTTCAATTAACTTCAATTCCATTCCATTCCAAACCATTCCATCCCATCCCAAACCATTCTATGTATTCGATTCATTTCGACTGAAATGAATCGAGTTGACTTGAGTTGACTTAAGTTGAGTTGCGATGCGATGCGTTGCATTGCACTGGGTTGATTTGAGTTGAGTTGAGTTGGGAAAAAACCTGCATGTTTCACTTGAACTTAGGAAGTGATCGCTAACGGTAAAAGTTTTTCTCATACAAAAATATCGAAATGAGCAGAAAAAAAAGCAGCTATCAAAACGAATCCATGTAGGAGAAGGTCTTATTAGTGTGACATAGAACATGTGACGAGACCGTTAGCACTTTCTGTCATTATCTTTACCACCACTTCTTCCATGTATTGTCTTTGTTAAATGAGCAATTTTACAAAGCTGTAGTACATTCCATATAAGGACGTTGACGTAGTGAATATTTATCCTGTCATCCCATCCCAATCCCAATCCTAATAGAACAGCCATGCCATGGTCACATTGAGGTAATCAAACAAAGGAAAAAAAATAACAGAGTTACAGTACCATGTAAAAGGTAGCATAAGAAGCTCACTAATTCCATTCATACTCGTGTCCGAAATTAATCTTGATAAAAAAGGGAAGTGATGGGTACAAGAGGGTTTGCGATGCATAATTGTGTGATTACTAATTGAGACAGAGACTCTGGGTGTGAAGAAATTGGCCAGATTGATACTAAATCAGTGGCAGATCATCTTTAATGACACGTTAAAAAATGACGCTTACACACGATTATGCATGGGTAGAGATACGAGTGCGACATACATAGATAATTATAGATGTGAGGATGTGGATGTGGATGTGGATGTGGATGTGGATGTAGATATGGAAGTGATTGTGATTGTGACGGAATGGTGAAGTGAGTGTGGCCGCATGAACGTAATGTACGAGTGAGAATTATTGATTAAGAGGGAGGAATAATGAAAAGATAATGAAGGTTGGTCTTTTGCCTGGAATGACACGTCATTGTTCTCCTCTTTTCACTCTCGGTTGCTCATCCCGAGGGATTATTTGCAGAGAGTGCCACTCTGACTTCCCCTTATCGTTCCCCCCGCAGGGGGCACTTCGTGACTCCAACTATCTATTCTATCCGACCATTCCCATTGTCTTTCCCATTAGGGACAAGTCCGCAATACCACTAGAAAGAGAGACTTGACTGTCATCCACATTTACTCAACATAAATCATCAACTGTCCTCTTATTCATATCATATTTAATAAATAAAATCCCACCCAAGAAAATTTCAAATTCACGTTTAATATTTCAATATTCTTTCTCAACTCTCCATGGCTGGCCATTCCATTCCATCCCATCCCATTCCATTCCATTGCATTACATTGTATTGTGTAACTTGGTGGTAGTGGTAATGATGAGAGCATTGATATGTCCTACTCTATTTCTGTCTGTACGACACAAGTACTACCACTACTATTAGTATTATTGCCTACGATTTTTCCACACTTGTCCATTATCCGTGTACGACACCACACCATACCACACCATACCAGACCATACCGCACAATTCGACTCCCTACGACTTTCATTTTATAGTACCTCTGTATATATACACACATGTATCTTACCCGCATGCATCTATACCTATGGGTACGTGTCTACTCTTGTCAGACACATGTTAACTCCGTTGAAAATTTATTCTCGAAAGAATGAAGTGAAGTTTTTTTATATGACTCCATACTAATAGCATTGTGTAGTCTCCTGTCCCGCTATTCCTTCCCTTCGCACTTCATTTCATTCTTTTCCTTCACTTCCCCTTTCTAAATCCCAAATCCAAAGTACCGTGCCACACCACACCACAACACACTGTACTTACGGAGGTAGGTACCTACGTGAGTTCCTACGCAGGGAAAAAATACTTTCACTATAGAAACGGCAAATGGCACAAGTTTTTATTCCTCGTCCTTTGAAAATATCTACAGGATAGGACAGGACCAGACCAGACCAGACCAGGCCAGGCCAGGCCAGGGTGGGACGTAGGACGAGTGGAAAGAAAATGTGTGTCACTACCACTACCACTACCGTGTGTAAAATAAGTAATGCATTTTGTTTCGCTGTTTGTAATCCGCATCCGCACGGCAGGCACTACAACAGACAGATATCGTCTCTACTTACTGTATGAAGTTGGAGTATAAATAAAATAATCGGGAGAGAAGACAGGAAGGAAAAAAGAGACTCCATTGAGAATCGAATCAATCCGTCGTGTCATTGTTATTGTCACACTCAAGCCTCCATTAGAAACATATGCTGAGCATTCAAATGGTTTTTATTCATTTTCAATTTTAAAATTACTTTTTGTTCCGTGTGGATTATGTCGGGAATTTATGACGTTGTTGGATCGGCGACGAAGGGTCTGGTAAGGACTTGTTCCACGTCAGTCAATCACGTTGTACTCACCGTGTTGGACCATTTTATTCCCATTGTTTCGCTCGACTACATTACATTTACAAATTATGATTTTCCCTTGGTTTTCAGCTCACTTTCATTTCCATCCCCATCAATAATATCCTTCCTCAAGAAGAATTTGATTTGGGATACATGTATGCACAGATAGTGGCTAGCTCTAATCCGTCAACGACTTGTACGCACATGTACCCACTCATATCCATGAATTGCTTCGTCAATTCCGTTGGTCTTGGGAAAAGTGAAATTGCTCCTGGAACTACATACAACTTTATTAAAACGAAAATCTTGTATCGAAAACTTTTCACCCTGCTTATGCAGTAGTGCAATGTGATGCGACACTATACTGAGATGTAATCTAGAGCAATACTATACTATACTGTACTATGCTATGTTAGAGCCAAGAAATAAAATGTCCTTTCATTTGAATTTCCAGCTTTGTGCCTTTGCCTTTGCCTTTGTCCTCGTATCAATAATGTAGAGTCCGTGAGTCTAGGGAGATATCCACTTGCTTGGTGTATCTACATCTAATACATAGATACATGGTCTTAAATTCGAGTGTAATCTATGTCTAGTTTGAAATGAAATATGTTTGCGGTATGTAATCAAAGTTTGTTCGTATTACTAAGCAGACTTTTCTGTGTAAGTCACATTTGAATATTAGGAGGAGAGACTTGCTTGACTAACCTAAAGTATTGGGTGTTGGGTGAAGAGTTTGACTCCACACTTTGCAAAATCTCACCCACTGCACAAAAAGACCAAAGCAAAGTTAGAGTAGAGAGAGAGAGAGAGAGGAAGAGAAAATAAAAGTGTAAAATTCAATAATTCACTGGAACACTCCAACGAAGCAAAGCTCCTGCTGTTGATACTGAGCAATGGTGTTCGAGTTGGTGTAATGTGTGGCGTAATAAGTAAAATGTGTGCATTTAAAATATGTAAAATCTGAAAGGAACCGTTTGTAACACATGGCGTATTTTAATAACATGAGAGACGAGTTTTTAATATTCTATTATTAATGTTGACACCCTCCTCCTTCCCCGAGTGTGACTTTTTAAGCCGTTTACTTTTTAATACGCTTCACTTTTTCCACTATCTTCCATCATTTAGTCCGATACTCGGTCCTCGTCCTTGTTTTCGTCCTCGTCCTCGTCCTCATCCTGGTTCTGGTTCTGGTTCTGGTTCTGGTTCTTCACGACGACGACATTATTCTATACTCTCGGTTAGTCAACATTCGGATTCCAGCTCGAAAAGTAGAATTCGAATCAACTTATTATGCGCAACCCTCAAAAAAACTTCATTTCCTAAAGTACCTCGAAGACTTGATACAATTATCAAACTGCAATGCGTACATATTACATACGTACCTTCCTACACTGTCAAAACTGGTGTGTCGTAAACGCCAGAGTCCTACAAGTATTTAGCATAATTATTCGAGTTAGGACCATTTGTAGTACCTACATGCAACCATGCAATAAAAATCTAAAGGGGAACTAAAACGCGTCGGATGATCACCTAAAGCGCATTTTGCGATCCAAGATGTGTTTGCGATGAACTTGATACTTTTCAAAATTGTCAAAATAGGAAATTTGGAAAGGCTTCAAAATGGTTGAAACAGGAAATTTTGGAAGGCTTCAAAATGATTGGAACAGGAAATTTTGAAATGCTTCAAAATGATTGGAACAGGAAATTTGGAAAGGATTAAAAATTCTTAAAACAGAAAATTTTGAAGCGCTTAAAAATCGTTAAACTAGGAAATTTAAAAGGCTTCAAAATTATTGAAGCTGGAAATTTTGAAGCGTCCAAAAATTCTTAAAATAGAAAATTTGGAAGCATCAAAAATTCCTACAATACAAAATTTTGAAGCCTTCAAAGCTTATTAAAACAGGAAATTTTGAAACCTTCAAAAACGCATATTAAGTTCACCTTTGAAATACTCTTTTGATGAACTTAAGATGCATCCATAGGCTTTCCTAATTACACTAAATACGAGATTGTTGAGTTCCATATGCACTTTTCCTGTTTTTCGATAATTTAGTTTCTACGCTGTATATCCTTGGGATTATGGGAAAGGTCTGAATTTCAACATTTTAACATCTCCATCTCCTTTCTTCCTCTTCCATTTTGACAACAATTTGCATTGACTCGCTTTCCATTTGAAGGCAAAAAATCCAATTAACTTTAATGAGTAAACATCATCTTTCCTAACACCATTTTCCCACAGATTTTCGAAGACAATGGATTTTATCCTCTTAAACTAGAACGATCAGATACATATACATCTGTACAGTGCACACCCCTTCACTTCTTCTCACTGTTTCTACTTCCTCCGTTCACGATAATAATTACAACCACTACTGCACTGCACTACACTACACCACACTGCACTGTACTGTGCGCTCAAGTGAGTAAAAGCGCAAATTGAAATAATTATTATGAAAATGCTAATATCCGTAACATTTTAATTTGTTGGCCGTAAAACGTGTAATTATAATTATATGCTGCAAGTGTTACACCATTAAATACAAATTTTGACACGCTGATTCGGGGCATTATATCCTCTTCGAACAGGCGACGGTTAGTTTCGTTTTATTATTATCGAAACAGTTCCAAACATGCTCCCGATAAGCAGCTCTTATCGTAAACATATCTCAACCAAAATGGCGAAACTTAAATGGGAAAAAAATATCTGCTTAACAACGACTCTACGACGTGTGACTCGATCGTACTACGTACTATATAAATGCATATAGTAATAGTACACATCTACCACACTCTATACAGACTTTCAGAAGTTGAAGTTTGTACCATTTGAGATTTGGAAAAGGGGAAAAAATGTGTATTTTAATTTTATTCAAAGCTTTAATTTACTCCTTACCAGCTACAGCCTCCCTCGCCTTCCTCCCTATCTGACTGACAAGCTTAGGAATAAAAAATGCGAAATGCACGAGGAAATGTTTGGAGAAATAGTGGAAAATGCAGTTTGATTATACAAATTGCTTTTGAACAGAAGCCGAGGCAAAGAAAGTTTCTCTCTAAGATGATGCATGAAAGCGGAGTTATAAGTGTACCTTTATTTTCTTTTTTAAGGGATCATAAAGTAGTATGTTCGAGTAAGCGATAACGCGAAGAGGCCATGTAGTATCAGAGAGAAGAGATTTATTGATAAACGACATGTGTATAACTCCGAGTATGTTGGCTTTTCCTTGGAAATAAAGTTTGAGACGAAACATCGAATCAGATTTGCTTGGCTGCGGCTAGTACTTTTTGAATTGTCAACGAGACGACGGAGGACTATAGTTAGAGGTACAGGGAAGAAAATAAATACCGAGTGATACTTATAACCTACAGTGCCACTGCTACCTCTACATCTATGTATGTATGTATACCTACACTATGTATACATGTCTCTAGCTCCGTGCATGCAAAATACATATTTATTCTTGTATGTACTACGAACATGAGTTAACGATAAAGTAAGATTTCTTTCCATCGCTGTAGCTGTAGCTGTAGCTGTAGTTGTGTTACAATTCTCAAAGTTTTCCTTTCTTTTCCCCTTAGATGGGTAGAAATAGGAATCCATTTTGTATCCGGGAATGGAAACACGTGAAGCGGTATTTTCCCCTTGTTCCCCTGAGGAAAAAAACTGTCAACTTGACTATTTGAATATCGTGGAATTCCCCTTAGGAGCTCCCTTTTAATTATCCATACAGATATAAATGTTTTCAATTTACTCTCATCGCTGCACAGCTTCCCTTTTTTTCAGTCTCTCTCTCTCTCTCTCTCTCTCTCTCATCGTCAGTCTCTTTCTCTCTTTTCCCTGAATCATACACATTATCGTGAATCGTAAAACATACAGAGAGAAATGTGCTTATTATACGGAGCGTTTACGTTCAAACTACTTCAACTAACTCTAATTGATCCGTAAAACCACTTGAGTTTGTGAACTCCCCTTTTGTCAATGGGCCCTTTGCGTATTGCCCACAGTGGATCTGGCACTAGGCAATTTTTTATGCAACTCAAATGAGACATCGAGTTGAGTCAGATCTGGCCAATTTTGACATCCTTTGTTTGATCACAAAATCAAAGGCCGTTAATCTAAAATATGAATTCTGCCAATGTTGTGCTACTGACGGCCGTGACCATTTCAGTCTACACAGTGTCGTCACACAGCCCACAAATAATCCAACTCCAACTCCAGTCACTTCGTACAAAGATTGCACACACAGATTCACCAAAAATGGAAGTGCTAACCCAATCTAAAAGCCAAAGCCAAAACCATAGCCAAAGCCAATGGATATTTGACTAATGAATGCGTGTTATTGTAAATCAGTGCATGTGCTACGGTTCGTTGTTTTCAACACAACACACAATACAATGCAC
>JAAXYX010004015.1:0-13093 GCA_036851915.1 Ptenothrix huangshanensis | reverse complement strand
GGCGTTGGTTAGTTTCAGGGTTGGGCAGAATGGATTAATGAAGGAGAAATGGAAGGAAATGAAAAGTGCTCTGATTGTTGTTTGTTGGTGTTCGTAGCGATAATTGAGGATGGTTACCATTGGCGGAATCCATACCATAACGGGGTTCACGCAGCGGATGTTACTCAAGCCATGCATTGTTTCCTACAAGAAGAGATGATTTTAAAGAAATTGACGCCGCTCGAGATCTTCTCAGCCATCCTGGCAGCTGTCACTCATGACTTGGACCATCCCGGAGTGAACCAACCTTTCCTCATCGCCACGTCGAATCATTTAGCCGCCTTATACAAGGTATGTGGTCTCGGTTACTAAATCGCCCGATCCCAACTCCGCACGTAAGAACCGCAGGCATCGTGACCTTTTCATAATTGTTGTCGTTATTTATGCGGTTGGGAATGGATGACGTAGGAGGTGGAGTGGGAGCTGTTGCCTGTTGCCTCCAATGAGTGGAGTGAGGATTGGATGAGGAGTGACATATCGTCCGTGCACATGACCTACATAGAGACATTTCCTAGGCTTGAAACATGTTTTGTCTTTTCTCCTCTTCATGATAAAAGGGTAGGGGAAAGTTAGTCGGTGTGGTGCTGCGTGGGAATGACTCGGAGAGGAGTTGAAGAAAAAGTTGGTATAAAATGCATTGGTTGTTGGTTTTTGACATGGGAGTTGGAGAGTAGGTAATTTAGTTTATCGATCCGTACTTATAGGTTTGAGCGTGAGAGTAATTATCGCCGACAGTCATATTAATAGTGGCTAGATTAGCAGTTGCATTGTCCGCAGTTAGTCTTTGGTGTAGTCTGAGAGCAACTTTATGGATTTCTTGTCCAAAGTGGGTCCTGATTAAAACTACAGCGCATTTTATGAAACTTGTCCCTGCTTATTCTTGGCAAATAGTGATTCAAGCTCACAATCACTCACTTACACCAAAGTTGGAAAGAATCGATGAGATTTTTTTGGCAGCCTGCACACAAACACTTGGAGCGAGCGTTGTAGGATATGGCGTTAATGCATTGAGGAGAGAAGGTTCGTAGTTCGGGAGTTACGGCATGTGCTTTGGACGGTGGACGCGAAAGATGTGAAATGCAAGTGGGAGACGTCGGAGATAACGGAGTGGAGTAGGCTGCGTAGACTCCACGTAGCCCACTTGGCAAATATCACAAGGAAAGTTCAAGCGAGTTCCTCGTGCTCAGCCGACCAACTTCTCCGTTCATGGCCCCCTCCACCTTACACGTGGATGCGAATGACGTAATTCGGGTTGAGCTCGGTTATTCCTTCTTGTGCCCGTTCCCGCTCTCCCGCTCCCTCTCTCCCATCAACTCTACCCAACTGACGACTGAACGGAAGCCCGAGTGAACTCAAGGCATCCGAAACAAGCCCAACCACACACAGCGCCCGTATATCTCTTGCATAATTGTATTAGAGGGAAATGTGGATGAGATGTACCTTGTTTCCAAAATACCCTTTCATTCAATCAATCAACTTACTATTAGCCTACTTTACTTCACCGCTCACAACCAGCCTCGACTCTTTATTCCCGTGTGTGCTCCGCATCCCTTCCACAACCTAAATCCCTTACCTTCCATCCCATCCATTCCAAAGCCACGAGTATCGCATTTCCAAGTCTTTCTCCTGAACCCACTTTCTGCTCCTCTTATCTCTCCTCCTCCGCATGTTTATGCCGCTGAAATGATAACGTGACTCTTCCAGCCATCACTTCCAACATCAAAGGCTCTTTCCTCTCCACATGTGCTTTTCTTCTGCTCCGCATCATTCCATTTTTCTTTGTTCGTCGCCGTGTTATTATTGGGCGCAGTAGGACTTTGGACGTCCATTAGTCAGCTCATGACAAGTGACGACGGTCAAGTTGCTGCGGAATAAATGCTACGTGGACTAGATTCACTTGCGACGTAAGTAGAGCTGGCTTAAGGATTAAGTAGGAATGAAGTCTAGGAAGGGAATAGGACGACTGGGTCGGTGTTGGATGAGTGAATCGAGTGCTGAATCAAATGCTTATTTTGGACTCATTACAGAATTCTTCAGTACTGGAAAATCATCACTGGAGATCGGCCATGGGGTGCTTGAATGAGAGTGGCGTGAGCTTCGTCCTGGGTCCTGATCTGGTCAACGAAGTTGAGAGACAAATCAAATCCCTCGTGTTGGCAACGGACATCACACGACAACAAGAATTTCTTTCAAGGCTCAAGGTAAGATTCCTTCAAGTCCTTTTCATAGTTGCGTACTCTGCTCGTCTCTGCCCGGGTGGCCGTTAAATCCCCTTACAAATGACTGTCTATGAGTGCGTAATATCTTGAAGCTCCTCGCTTCTTACTCGCCCACTTATTCCCCCAGCGTGATGAGGAAGCGAGGAAAGCATGTGATTGCGTGAGTGATGTGCTCTGCGATCCCGCGTATCGGCTCCCCGAGTACAACAAACAGTTGCATTGTTCCGCAAAGGAAAGTTTTCCAGCGCCCGAGAAAGGATTAGTGTGGAAGTTGGTGGGTCATGAAAAGTATTTTATGTCGGCGTTGGATCCGAACGCCTTTTAACACTCGGATGACGGGATGAGGAGGTGTAGGAATGTTTCTCTTTCCCTCAAGCATCCTTTGACACGAGCAAAATAAAGCGAGCTCTTATGGCTATTTATACATTGAGGGAAAGAAGGAGCGTTGGGTTTTTCGCATACTTGCGCACCGTTCCTTCCACGATGGCGAATGTGGAAAGGAAAGAAATGTAGGAAGTGGAATGAGAACTTGCCTGGGAGAATCGGTTGGTAATTTGTTTGTTTGTTGAATTGCAGCATTATCTGGATACGGACACTCTGCACATGGATGATCCGGAAGTTCGTCATTTTGTGCTTCAGATTGCTCTCAAGTGTGCTGACATAAGCAACCCATGTCGGCCGTGGGACATCTCGCGAAAGTGGAGTATGAAAGTTTGCGAGGAATTCTTTCGCCAAGGAGATTACGAGAGATCACTCAATCTCCCTGTCACTTCCCTCTGTGACAGATACACCTCTTCCGTCCCGAAAATTCAGTCTGGTAAAGCATCTCACTCATTTACTCTCCTTTGTCTGTCAAACCTTCCGAGTCCTTCGCGCACTTCCTCCCTGCGCTTCCATTCCACACACGTTCGCTTTCTTCCAGAGCGGTGAGGCGTATGAATGGCTTTCTTGTTCCGGGGCCCATGGCTCACTGGACTATTCTTGGATGGGGAAAGCGTCGCGAGACGTCCACTGTTGACCTTTAGGGCTAATGTGGGAATTACGATTCCACATGAGCTGGAGGTACACACATGGAATCCAACTCAGTTTCCTCACAGACAACGAGTAAGACTTGCTTCCAATTCCCTTCCCCTTCGCTTCTTCCCACCGAATCTCCTTGAGACGAGGAATATTAAATCCTGGAGAGCTTATTGATTTTCTAGCGTAGATTTCATTCGAGTGCATCGCATCATTGGATCACGATCAAAGACGCTTAATTCGAGGCAGACGAAGGCGAATCCTCGTCTGTATTTCCTCCTCGATATTCATTAGCTAGAGGAGAGGTGGAGGTGCAAGTCAAGTATAAGGAAAGGAGACAATGATGCGGAAATTTCCTTAGTTGCTATTAGCAAGGAGAAGCGAGGCTTCTTCGTCCTTTCCTGGATGAGGAGTGGAACAAGAGAGGATAAGAATAGAAAAGAGAGCGTGTGAGATTATAAGGAAGAAATGGAACATGTGTACGTAGCTACGGTGGTTGGAGTTGAGTGAGTGAGCCGAGTGGGAAATACGAGAAGTAACAAATTGCAAATCATGTCTAGGAGTTGAGAAGGAAATCCAGTTGAGTAGCCTGCTTTGCATTTCATGGCTTTCTCATTTTTATCAAAAGATGAGATAACAAATGTAGATATTCCTCTCACGCATTCTCCCACCACTGCTCCAAAGTCAAGACACACTGAACCGGGCAAATCTAAACCTCCACGCACGCAAAAAACACAGCCATGTGATTGAAGAGAAGAAGCAGGGAAGTCAAAGCATGGAGCAGATCCCGGTCCAAGTGCGAGCAGTCAAATGAGATGCCACAAACCAGAAAGGAAGGGCTGGGAAGTTGAACGTGCCCCAACTTCCCGATATTTACCCGCAACAAGGGATTGTTCAAGGGAGAGCCAAGGGCTGCTTCAGTCCAACTTTCAACCTCAACTTCAAACAAACGAATTGGAGGAAATAATAGGAAATGATGAGCATATTCCTCCATGTTTTGTGTTCCTGTGCACGTGGCAGTTCTTGAACTTGTGCTCCTTGGAATGATTTCCGATGGATTGTCGATGCTGAGTGGAGGTCTGGTCGAAAGCGAGAAGAGTACAAAGCGAAGAAGGTAGGAAAATTGTAAAAGGAGAGGAAACGGGGACGGGAAGGGATTTATGAGGAAAATAATTGATAAATAATGCAAGTTGGGAGTTGTTGTGAGAAGGCAGGGGAGTTCATTTGAGCATTTATTAGCTCGGACTCTTAACTGTAGTAGATTTGGCTTTAGAGTGTGAAAGTGGGAGAGGAATGAGCATGGCTTGGGAAGACGCACGAGAAAGAAATCTCGGCGATGAGTTTGGAGCTCGCTGGTGGGATTTCGTTTCGTCCGCATGCATACGCCTTGTAGGAGAGCCTGTGTGGGACAAGTGGAGTGAGAAGATGCGATCGGATGAGACGGACGGGTGTACTTAGCGTGCCTTACTTTCCGCCGTCTTTGTCTCTTTGCGTAGTTTCCGCGTTGGTTTTCCGTTGGCAGGATGAAGGTGGCCATGTTTTGCAAGTGTGCATGGATAAGATGATAGCGCTTCCGCCTCTCCAGCACGAGATGTGTTGTTTTTCTTATTCGCGTGTTCCATGTTTGCCAACTGAGAGTGGGGCATTTGGAGTGGAGGGAGGGACGGACAGTCCGGTGTGTGTTCTTGTGAGGAGACTTAGTGAGCGGATTAGGGAAAGGAGAGCTGGAAGCGGCGGAGTAGGCGCAAAGAGCGCGTCGGAGTAGTTGTGGGTAATGAAGTTAGAGCGTGTTGGGCTGGAAGTGCTGGAGGAATGGCTTGATGTGGTTGATGAATAATGCGTGTTGTTTTCAGGTTTTTATCAATTCGTGGTTCGGCCGTTGTTCACGGAGTGGCACCGAATGCTAAGTACGCCGCTGTCCACGTACATGATGGACAATTTGGACTCGAACAAATTGAAGTGGGAGCAGCTGTTGCAGGACGAGCAACAAGCGGCGGACACGCAGGTAGAGATTTCGTCGGACGCAGAGGACTCGGAGTTGCAGCCGGTGGAAGAGACGGACTCGATGCTGGGTTTGAATGCTGGGGTGACGGGAGAGAAGGGCGGAGGGAAAGAGGACTTTGGACTGGGCAGTGGATCGCGATCCGTGCGCTTTGACCCGCACACCACGATCACGACGGCGAGTGACTCGGACGAGAGCGACGGCGATGAGGAAGGCGGGAGCGGAAAGCGTGGAGGTGGCGGCGGGTTCTTGGGGATTCCGGGTCCGTACGCGCGCCGCCACTCGATAGCGACGGGACTGATGGGGAGTAACATTCAGGTGCCCCATGGGGCCGTGCTGTCGACGATGAGCGGGATCAGTAGTCAGAGTGGAAGTACGCTTAGCATTACCGAGATGGTCACCTCCGCACGGACGGTGGGGAGGACGGTGATTCGCCGCGAGAGTTTGCCCGGCACCGTCGGCCGCACGCTCCCCACCAAGACCATTCTCCACTTGCAGAGGCTGAGTGCGAAGCAGACGAGCGAGAGTTCAAGTATTTCTGGAGGTTCTTCCACGGCTGGTGCTACGGCGGGCTCGACGTCGCCCGGAGACTTTGGCGACATGACTCCCGCCCCAGCGTCGCCGAACAGAATCGGAGCGTCGGCGGAGAAGAGCAGCTGCAGCAGCTGCTCCACCACCGACGAGATTCTCGATTTCACGTACAGTCTTCCAGAGACCGGAAGTCGCTCCTCGGGCAGTCCCCGGCGATCCCTGCTTCACGATCCCACGGATCTGGACGAGCTGTGTCCAGGAACGAGCATCCTGTCCATGTCTCCGAACGTAGCGCATGTGACGCTGCAGCAGAGTGCGGACCTGGAAGACCAACGGCGTCATCTGATCCGCCAGCAAACCTGTCCCGTGGTCAGCATCACGGACGGGAGTGGGAACTTCAACAGGCCTCGGTTTCTGTCTGCAGCTGCAGCTGTTAGTCCCACTGCCGTGGCCTCGTCGTCGATTATAACTCAACACCGAAGTCGAAATCGAAGCCCGGAGGTGAGTGGAGATGAAGTGGGACGGTGCAGCGGAGGGAGCAGCAGCGAGGCTCTCATGTGCTGCGAAGTGATTTCCGAGGAAGCAGACCGACAGAGCGGTGGAAGCTCGTCAGCTGAAGCGAGTCCCCTGGAAATATTTGTTCAGCAATTCCCTCCTGTCTCCGACGATAATGAAGGCGAAGCACCGCGTAGGGAAAGTTTGGACCCAGACAAAAGTGAAAGCGACGTTTACCTCAAGCGCACCGGCTCCTGCGGATCCTCTGGCACATTCAATTCCTCCACCTCGGAAATTAGCAACGAGATGGAAAAAACTTGCTTCGGTTTGGAGACGATGGCCGACGATGGTTTTGACGACGGCTTCTCCAAAGTGACGGCTGACGAGGAGAGACTTGGAAGAATTGCATCTGATGGGGAAGTTGGGTTGGCGGAGCGCGGGAGGGCTGATCCATTAACATCGGGCATTTCCTTGACTTATGACAGCGCGACGCAGACAGACTCTCATTCGGCGGACAAGGAGAAGAAGAAGCGGAGCTCGTGTCCCCAGATTGGCTACCAGGCTGATGAACTTGTGTCCAATAGCCAGCCAAGTTCGAATAGCAATAGTAATAAGCTCGCAGCGATTCTCATGTGGAGGAATAACAGACTTTGGAAGAGTCTGACGGAAGAGGAGAACGAAGATCCTGGACTGGACGTGAACGTGGAGGAGAGCATCATGTCCAGCTACTACCACGGCTGGAACATGCAGCTGAGTCAACAGCAGACGCAGCCGGTACGAATTCTTTGAGTTTCTCTCCTTCCTTACACCCACTCCTCTTTACCCAAAGTGTCCATGTAGTTGACGGACTGAAGGAATGTGTGGGATTTGCAGGGCATCCTGGGAGCACGACTTCAGTTCCGCAGAGGCTCTGCTCCAACTGCTGGACCCGCGATGGGCTGCCGGGGTGCCCAGGACAGGCGCTCGGATCCCACCCAGTACCACTCCAATGGCTATCTTCTCAACGTGAACAGCAACGTGGGATCTGTGGTGGGCGGCGGTGCTCCTTTCTCCGACTTCTCCGCTCCTTCCTACAACAAGTTCTCGTCGACAAACAGAAGAGGCTCAGCTCCTGTCGATCTCCGTCAAGGTACGTTCCTTCCCACAAAATCCACGTCTCAATCCAACTTGTGTATGCTCATCAACGAATCCATCTTTCAGGTTTATTGCGTACCATACCCCAGAATACGAAGCAGCCTTGTATGCCCAGAATGGGAAGGCGGGGTTCTTTGCCCGTCGATGCTACCACCTCAGGTAAACCATGTCAAGAGTCACTCATAATCTTATCGCCCTCAACCGATCCTTGCTGGGCCATTAATGAGCCTCATGGAATTAGCATTTGAGACGATAAAGCAGTTATGTTTATGTCCACAGCTGAGTCCTCGTACGCATACAAATGGATGCATGTTTTCCCCTACAATGAAGATGACAGCTTTTCGCTTAAGAGAAGAAGTTCGGGCGGGCCAGAACTCTTTGCTGCAGCTCAACAGAAAGTGTCATCATCCGTTTCGTCTTCATCAATACGAGCTTGGAAGGCTCAAATTTTCATTGAGAAAATGAATTCGTCTGCTACTACGCCCTCCGTTGGATTTGGTTGCTGGCCTGGGAGACGCCGTGGTTCTCTTCCAATCGATGTTTGCATTGCATCTTCCGGTTCTTGCTCTTCGGAATCTGAATCATCAGGTAACTCGAGTCACTCCTGTATTCCGCTACACGCACATTCCCTTTTCACGCACTCACTTTCCCTGGACTGTACCTTCTAGTTGCGTTCGAGGAAAATTACTCCGATTGATTTTATTTGCCGAGCTTTGAAACGGTCGTTTGGGCTGTTTCCTCGTCGTGCTCGAGTCTAGACTCTCGGAATGCTCAGAGGATTAATAGTGGATTTTGTTTGTTTTTTTTCAGCAGGGGATGCTAGTGATACTTGAAATTTTGTAACATTGTGATATACGCTTGTATTCTGTGTAGAGCAACTACAAGATTCGTGCTGCTCTCATAGTGTGAGTAAAAGAATTTTGCTTTTATTGCGATGAGCTAAATATTTTGAAAAATATTCGTTTGCTCAAGATCTACTTAAAAGTATAATAATATATACCAAATTATAAAGTTGAAATCGCAGCATATATAACACACTAAAACTAAAAAAGTGGTTTACGAACCAATGGACGAGCTAATATGAAAACTAACTGGAAGGAACACTTACGATTGTTAAAATTAGACAATGATTATTAAAAAGAAAAAGAAGAGTTCTGAGGAAGAAGAATGAGTTTATTATTTCATCATGATCAAGTACGCTTACAAATAAGTCTCCGGGCCCAAAATAAAATTCTTCTCGATACAGACGCGGAATGTAGGAGATGAGAATACTGTTGCGTGAAAGAAATCAAAGGGTTCTCAAATTCTCAACAACACTGAAAAATTCCAGTTGAGAAACGAGGATAATAAAATAATTGTGAGCGAGAACGCGTGTGTACATATAAATACTAGAACAGTTAAATAATTCGTGTTTTCAAGAAGTGATACTCAATATTAATCATTCTACAGAGTTGGAGCGTTGATGGCATTTAAATAAAACAAAAGCTTATAATATATTGTTCGTAATCGTATTCGTATTGATTAAAGGTAAATAGTAAGTTCGTAAGAGAGGAGCATTTGTGGACTAAGGATAAGAAAGGAGGGCGAAGAGAAAATAAAGGAGTAAATAAAATTCCCAACAATAATGTAACTACATAATAAGCGTGAAGCGATTCAAATGTATTCACCTATGATTACGTAGAGTCAAGTAATTTAATGTTGTCATGTCAGGATAAAGTAACGTAAGTTCTGTACGGACATATAATTCTATACAAATACTATATGGTACTAAGTATGTAGCTAAATACAGATAGGCTCTTTGGTTAAATGTTAGCACGTAAGTCATGTACTGTAAGCGCGTTCCGGTAATCGCCAGGCGAATGAATTCTTCAAGTAATTATCTGTAGCAATGCACAATGAGTATACTTATCTCTAGTAAACGTAGATTTTGTAAATGGTCGATTAGATTTTTTTAACTAGGACTGCGATATATACTTAATTATAGAGACAGTATTGCGATATATTGCGAACTCAAAATAAAATCATTAACTACACCATTATATTGCAAAACAGTTCCAAACAAACCGACAAAGATTAAACATATTAATTATCTGTATCTGTCAGAATGCAGTTTTTCAAGTAGTAATCTTCTAAGTTAAGTAAGTCTGTTGTGTGGATAGCAAGTACTTTTCTTTCCTTGTCTGAGTGATGGTGCAATGTGAATTACAATTATTATACATTTATTTTTATTTCTTTATTTCCTTTGTATTACGTGTTACACACTGCGGCAGATAAATAAATAATCGTCAATGTATCCGCTATAGATGTTGTTTGAGTAGATGTTAGACTGCTAGACGACAAGTCACACTTGAATATACTTGTTAGTTTCCGTTCGAGCAACCGAGTCCTAATCGGTCTCCGTGTAAGCAAGTGCGTAGTCATTGCGTAGTCATGACGTGAGCAAGATCAATTGTTTAATTTACCACGTCCAAATCCACCATGATTATGGATTCATTTGATTCACAAACAAATTACCGTTCGAGAATGGCTCTGGGCTTCTGAGACGCTTTCCCCGGAGTACTCTGTCACGTCCAACTTTATGCGAATCTCTAGATTATTATTCAACTAATTCAATTATTACTGCTTTTATGGCAATATTGGTTTAGTGGGCAGTGTCGAAGCAGCTGTGGCTGTCACCGGGACTCATTCACCATTATCCTTCACTTGATTTTCCACTTGATTGTGGGGTCGCAAGTGAGTAGAAAGAAGCGAGGTAGTCCGTTCCTTGGAGCACAAAAATAAATAAATCAGTCTTTTCATGACAATTTCAAGTTGGAAGCGCTTCAAACACGTGTTTCGGCACAGTTTTCGGGATGAATATAATTAAGGAATGCTGCAACGCCCATGTAGTCATAGTAATTACGTTAATTGTGCTTAGGAGGCATACGAGTGAAGGAATGAATGAACGGACGGCTGTAGGTATAAGGACTGTTGCCCAGTGGACGTGCATTTGTTTAGTTGTTAACGGAATTATTTACCAAGTTAAAGTAAGATAGGAAAAGGAGGAGATAATGGGAGTGAGATGCAGCCCGAGTGGCAGGCAGAGAGGTGAGATGGGAGCGGGAATAACTTGTAGCTAGAAGCATAGAAGCCAGTGCTCAATTCACATTAGCGACGAGTGGAACGGACATCGTAGAGGATATCGTAGCGAATTTGTTGATAATTCCTAATCGTCAGTCTTAATCGTAATTCGTAATCGGTGATATACTTAGCTACAGACTGTGACTATGTAGACAAGCATAGAAGGAGTTGGAGAAGTGGTAAAGGACTGCACTCAGGTGTGCACACGTGTAAATGAATGACTAAGAAAGGGTAAGAATAAGAGGAAAGTGCTTCATCTTGTGTCATAATCATGTCCTGCTACGCTCCTTCTGTCAGTTCAAGGGAAGGAATGGCTGTAGATGTGAGATGAGTGGGGTGACTGGGGTGCATACAGCTAAACTAAGAGAAATGAGTGTGAAAGGACACGAGAAGAAACTGCCTGGTATTTAAAGTAAAAAGGCTAAAATGAATTTGATACACTATAAAAATATCAAGCCAAATAAAAATCAATCAGTTCTTACCAAATGTTGTCTTTGATGTACAAAATAATCGCGTATTTGTATTTTAGACTACCATGTAAATATGAAAGATTAAAGATAAAAATGATAGGAGTAATGGATAGACAGAATGAGTACTAGTGTGTAATGCTAAGACTACGTGTATCGATATGTAAGTGTAAAAGGTGAAATACCAAGTATCATGTATATACCTACTGTATATCTAATCATCATTAAATATGTAAACTATATGAGCGTTAATAATTCACTTGAAGGTGCAGACAAGGAAGCTTCGGCAAGGCTTTATATAAATATACAATCCAAACTAGCAAGCACTTAAACACGTGTATGTACGATAAGAGTTAAATACACGGTAAATACGATAGCAAGGGAGATTATAGAGAAGGGTTGGGGAACCGAAAAACGTCTCCACACACAAATAACACTCGCGCATAGTTCGAATTCGAAAAGCATTTTGTATAATAATAAAAATGTGTCACCGTGAAACTGATTCGTTGTCATACTTGGTGTTGGTAAATATGAAATATTTTCACCACTTACATAATTAGGTACTGCTGGAAAACGTGTCTCTCTCGTCTCCGGCATGTTCCCACTAGAACTACTATTATGACTATGATGACTGTGTGCGGGAGTACATTGCTACTGATTAATCTTATACTCGCGTGCTATATCGACTGATGGTGAATCCAGAATGTTTCTACTTTATCTACACAACACACAACAGATGAAAACTAGAGCTACTTAAATATTCACTACCCGCCATATTTACTTACGACTACAGGTCAATCGCGCAGAGCCACAAGCCCTTTAGATCATACACGTAACGTATGCCCTCATCCTCAATGCGTCTTATGCTTCAACCCATTTTGCTCCATTACGATGGTCAAGGGTTTCTAAACCCCATTGTACTTGTGTGGTCATTGGCTCCCTTACGAAAGAAACGTACGATTAATCGCAGTTCCCAAACAAACCAAGTCTAGCCTAAGTACATCCAACTCACATCCATACGACCCGAGAACACACACGCAATCCCATTAGTGTAAGACATTGATTTGACAAAACCAAAACCAAACTGAGTATTCGTTACAAAAGTAGGTATGTATTGTTATTTGTATACTACGTCGGATTGTACACTACAAAACCAGTAGCGAGTACCTAGTAGAGTTAGTCATAAAATCACAATAAAAATACCTAGAAGAATACAAACAGCAGCTAACGACCACGTGTTGCTGGTTTATACAGCTTTTAAAAGTTTCCAATGAGTGACTCGGAATAATTCGGTTATGATCTCTGTACGTGTGTGAGTACATAGAGCAGGATTAGCGTAGATTTTATCCTGGATTCAAGCGACTTAAGATGTAGCTCATGGCTGAGAGTAGTTTAGAATCGAGCATGTTAATGAATAAGTGTTTAATCTTGCAACTACTTTCCGAGTACTAATGTGTTGCTTTAATGACACAGTTCCTTCTCCTACGAGCAATGTATTTTCACACTGGTTTTATTTCATGTCCAACACTGCATTATACTCCTGTCATTAATTAGCAGGTTTCCGTTAAATGGCTCCCTTTATGGACGTTTT
Organism: Ptenothrix huangshanensis; assembly: GCA_036851915.1. Lineage (NCBI taxonomy): Eukaryota > Metazoa > Arthropoda > Collembola > Symphypleona > Dicyrtomidae > Ptenothrix > Ptenothrix huangshanensis. Next base: position 478 of record JAAXYX010004015.1, on the reverse strand, counting down.
GCAAGTTTGTGTAAGTTTGGTAGTGTAGGAGCTGGTATTTTATAGGTGGTCGTGTAAAATAGAATTAATCAAGTCTTTCCCCACATTTGCTCGTGATGAACGGTGTAGCTGGATGTAAACTGTTTTCATAGCAGCAGAGTGTACTAACATTGTATTAACACAGCCTAGTTGTTATCATAGTGTAATAAATGATATATTGTGACTTGTGATCAGAATCGGAACAGCTAAGGAAATATAAGATGATCAAAATTCCTCGTTAACCTTTTCCGGGCAGTCTTAACAATTTTGTATTTATTTTATTTTTTTATGTTTATTGGATTTAGCAAAGCAATTCATCCTGTTAAAAAATAATTTCTCACTCAAGTCTGAATCCGATTCCGGATTCGGACTTAACAATAACTGTGTTTACAAAGAAAGGATCTGCCCGGTGGAATTTAACAATTTTGTGAATTTCAACATCCACATTCAACAATCCGAA
>JAAXYX010004014.1:0-13097 GCA_036851915.1 Ptenothrix huangshanensis | reverse complement strand
TTAGAGTGCAGGGGAAATTTATTTGATTCTTTCGCTCACAGAGTCACCCTGTGGAAAATTGAATTCAAATTTATAGCCGTGTCTCTAACGAGCTAGCTAAGTGCTTAACACACACACACACATACACACACACACACACTCTCTCACTTTATACAATCACAAAAAATCTTGATAAACCTCTGTTAGTTTCTTGGTCTTACTAATACGTTAGTATGTTGCTCCTATAGACTATCCCAGGAGAAGACAAATTAGAGCTGGAGCGTGAGAGTAGTAATAGTGTTGTCGTAAGACAAAATACCGAGTAGATACTTATATAAAAATAAACAGACAGGAGAAACGTCCAGGGCAAATCCCATGTGACAATGACAGCCAGAGGAAGAAAACAGATCAGGGGAGAGTAGTAAAACGGTAGTAGGAGTAGCCATACCGAAATCAAAAGAGTAATCAACATGTTTCATTCAAAACATGCAGGGCCATCACACTCGATAATTCTCAATGCCACTACCGATGCTCTAATGGTATCATGAAAAGGGAGTTGAGTCCAGAAGGAATAGGTAACTTTGACTCGATCATAACCATATACCACCCACATTACGATGTAACCACCATTCTTATCACCGCCACAACCACCTTCGACTCTGAGTGTACCTTCTGATAGGGTACTAATATGTGACTGGTAGTCGTATAATAAAGCTGGAAGCAGTAAGACAATTCTCAATTCCCGTGGCGTAACTAGGCCTAGGCTAACAAAGGAATTTTAGAAGTACACTCCACGATTTATGATTTTCAAGAAAAATGCGCATTTTTAAAAAAAAGTTACACAAACAAGACAATGTTTTTTAAAAACTTGATGCGTGGCACAAAAACCATGCTTTTTTAAAATGTACACGAAAAAGGCTCAGTTTTTTTCAACTTTACACAAAAAGACGCTGATTTTTTAATTTACACAAAATGGCTCAGTTTTTTAAAAATGTATGCAAAAACGACCCGATTTTTTCAATTTACACGAAAAGGCTCAGTTTTTTTTAAATCTACACAAAAACGACGCTGTATTTTTAATTAACGTGAAAAAGCATCAGTCTTTTTAAAATTTATACAAAAACGACCCGATTTTTTTAATTTGCACAAACAAGGCTCAGTTTTTTTTTAAAATCTACACAAAAACAACCCTGATTTTTTCAATTTACACGAAAAAGTCTCAGATTCTTATAAATTTACACAAAAACTACGCTGATTTTTTAAATTCACACAAAAATGACGCATTGTTTAAACCTAAACAAAAAAGGCGCAATTTTTTTATAGCCTATACTCGATAAGATGGTATTTTTTTAAAAATTTTACACTCGATGAGATCAAGTTTTTTCCATGCCTACAAGAAACGAAATCCTGCGGGCGCTACTGCTCAATTCATTTACAGGCCATAGATACCTCCCACACTGAGAACGCAGCACATACCTATGACCATGGCACGTGGATGGAAGGAATGGGTTCAGCTTTCCGTTATGTTATGATTATCAGTCCCACGAGCAACATTAACATCAACATCCTCGAGCTGTTCTAAAACACTCAAATGCTCGAATGCCCAAACATCCCATTTTAAGTCTTATTGGACAAAACACAATAAGATATACAAAGGCAACTTATCTATGTACCTGAGCTCCGCCTGAGCCTGAGTACCAACACCAACTCTACGCCCTATACCAATACATTGGGTAGGTATATCTCACTACACACACATACATATGTATACCCTAATATTATTTGCACACTTCTGGATTCTGAATAAAAATGAAGAACGAAGTAGAGAAGGAAACCAGAAAGTAGGAGAAAGAAGCTGAAAGAATGTTGTGAAGCGAATGTCAGCTTTCATTTGTAGTGATTCGCGTGTCTATAGTCTACTTCCCTCACCTCCTTTGTGGAATATGTACTCGAGACCGAGACGGTATCAGATCAGGGGTGGGTAGTGTCAATGATGTAGAAATGGTGAATATGATCCGGGCAGAAGTAGAACTAGCCGAAAATCCGAATCGGAATCCGAATCCGAATATCGGACTATGCAAGTTTAGTTGAGTATTGAATGCCATTGCCATATCATCATTGGCAGAGAGAAAAGCTGTGCCTTAGTCGACACTTGGTCGACTTGACGGTCGTAGTAGTGGTGATGGTGGTTGGATAGTTGGATAAATACCCACATACATGGATGAAGCTTGTACAGATATGATTTCATTTTTCCTTTTCCTTTCGCAACTCGAAAGCAACTTCGGATCGAGAGCTGAGCTGACGGAGGACGAGAGAGAGAGAGAGAGAGAGAGAGAGAGGAGAGAAGGGAAGAGAAAGACGAAGTGCAGACCTTAATACGAAAATCATGTGAATGTGAAGGAAAAGAAAAGAGAAAGCAATTTAATCCACGTCCAATTTAATAAGTTTCTGCGCCACTGACTTTAGCCATTCTTTTCCCTCTCGTTCTCCGTCCCTGTCTTCCATTCCATTCCATTCCACGTTTCTCCTTCTACGACGTCACTTTTCTTTTTTCCGTCTCTCCTTCAACTATAACAACCATAAGAGGGAGAAAGAGAAAGAAAGCGAGAGAACTCAAGAAGGCAAAACCGTCGAGTAGAGTCACGCCAATCCAAACCAAACCAAGCCGAGCCAAGCCAAGCTAAATCCAAAGCCAAAGCCAAAGCCAAGCCAAGCCCGGCCAGACCAAACCAAACCAAACCAAGCCAGGCCATGCCATGCCAGGCCACGCCAGGCCAGGCCGCATGAGAACAGACTAGGCCTAAACAGAAGCGAGTTTATACCTACACTATTTATGTACAAAATTTTCACTTTTATGTTTACCAGACAGTAGTACACACGTTCAGTTTCATTTCACAAGGGCTGAGAAGGAGTAAGGGTTTTCTTCTGCGTATCCTTGTGTATGTACTCGCAGTGCCAGTAGTTTCCCTTGATATTGAAGGAGAGTGCGAGACAGGAACCGTCGGAGTGGTGGTGGTTGAGCGGACGGAAACTTTGTACACTTCCATCCTCGCCCTTTCCTCAGCTCGTTTTCTCTTTTGATTCAGCTCACTCATCTCATCTCAACTCGTCATCTTTGTCTGGCCAAACGTACACTTGAGTTGACTTGAATTTATGCACTTTGTTATGCTTCCCGTATGCCCTTTCCCATCATTCAAAGCCATCGTTTAGCTTTGCGCCCCCAGACTAGTAAGTAGTGCCTATAAGTACCTACCCAAGTCCTACCTTCCTTCCTATCCCCAAACTCCGCACTAGAGAGAGAGAGAGTAGGCACAACGCAACACAACTCATAACCTACTTCCACTTACTTACATAACATTATCCTTCCCACTGGCCAATTTTCAGACATTTTCTGTTGTAGAGCAGGCAGGAAAGTCATTTTTCAATCATGTCTATTCCTTCCACCACCAACATAACACAAAACACCAACATCCCCACCACCACCAACACCGTATTATTTATACTTACGTCATATTATATCACACAATCCGATACGATAGAGTCTCGAGACAAGACTTATTTATAGACTTGAAGACGTGAGCGGCAATTCCAATGAGAGTCTTACTTCAAGTGACAGAATTAACCGTATTGCTGAAAGAACATTTTAAGTACTCACCATTGATACTGATTAATGACAACGCCAACTCAAGACCCAAATATTATTAAGATGACTTGAATAAAATCTTCAAAATTTTCTTTGTACACTACAATGCATATTGTGTCAAAGTCGAGACTGAGAATTTCTAATTTAATTAGAATTAGAATTAGAATTTCAATCCGAGTCCCAAGTCTCAACGTCTTCTATAAATCTGAGACAGCGGGATTAATTAATTGAAAATGTATCAAATCAAATACGTGCATGTGTACAGATATCGGATTCTGGGCTGAGGAAATATAAAGTGACAAGTGTTAAACCTTTGAGTAAGTACCTAGGAGTACCTTTATAGACAAATATAGAGATGCTTTTATAAAACGCCAGCATACATATTTTTGTCATTCTTCATAGCCTCTGCACAGTTGTCACCCTGAGGTTAGTCTAGAAACGAGGAGAGAAAGTATAATGCGAACACGACGACATTATGTTGATCACATCTCACATCAGAGAACGAAATACATAATACGACAAAGTCAAAGTCAAAGCCCAAGCTAAAGCTAAAGCTAAAGCCAGAGCCAGAACCAGAGCCAGAGCCAAAGTCAAACTCAACGCCGAATCCAAATCAAATCAAGTGTAATGAAAGAGTTGAAGTGAAATTGAATGTATGCAAGTAGATTTTGACTGTAAATTATTCAGCGGAAAGTATCGTCCCAAAGCGCTCTAAATAAATTATGTAGGTCCTCAACTCTACAACCAGTGCAGTGGTCTTGGTCGAGATCTTGGTTCTCGTCCCGGTATAAAGGACGTGATGTGGAAACACCTTGCTTAACATTACGGAATGGATTTAGAACAGCTTTAACAGCCACCAGTGGGTCCGGTGAGAGCAACAGTAAAAGTGGAAAAAAAGAAAAACTTGCACATTTTATGGAAAGAAAAGTCAGGAGTTTTGCTCCCAGCGGAACATATAGCAAACTGTTAAATCTAAGGAGTATAGCCAAAGGAGTTTCAAGTTTACTTTTTTTTCCTCTCCCCTCATAAATTAATAAGCAATTGGTCTCGGATTGGTGTTTGGAGTGCAACCTGAAGATTTGCCAAAAAAGGCATTTTCACTTTCATTTAATTTCAATTGACACCTTCGATTTTCCTCGCGCCCATTCACGTCTATTTGTACTATTCGTCGTAAGTATACACCTATCCCCATTCACCCTCCAGCTACAGAGCTTGCACACTCAGCTTACTCCATTGGAATACATGTTCAACTTTCAAACTTGGTGCAGGTACACCGTAAAAACAAACTAAAGTGTTTCTAAAGGACATTTTGCAGTCCGAGATGCGTCTTTAATGCGTTTGTGATGTATTTAAGATACTTCAATCGTGTTAACATAGGAAGGTTGGAAAATAATTATTAGCTTAAAAATTGTTGAAAATAGGAAGGTTTGAAATATTTAAAAATTGCTGAAAATAAAATTTTTAAACGTTTCAAAATTGTTAAAAGTGAAAATTTTAAACTATTAAAAGTTGCTGAAAATTAAGTTTCAAAACGTTTAAAAATTGCTAAAAAGAAAATTTAGAAACGATTTAAAATTTCTAAAAAATAAATTTTGAAATGTTCAAAAATTGTTTACAAAACAAACTTGAAAACTGTTGAAAATGAAATTTTGAAAAGCTTTAAAATTGTTAAAATTGGAAATTTTGATACGATAAAAAATTGTTAGAATTGGAAATTTTGATACGCTTAAAATTTGATAAAATTGGAAATTTTGACACGCTTAAAATTGTTAAAACTGGAAATTTTGACACGCTTAAAATTGTTAAAATTGGAAATTTTGATACGCTTAAAATTGTTAAAATCGGAAATTTTGATACACTTAAAAATTGTTAAAATCGGAAATTTTGATACGCTTAAAAATTGCCGAAAAAAATCTCGCAGTCCACGATACGTTTTTGATGCACTTAAGATGTTCCCCAAATGCATTTCAAATTATACTAAACACACGTAAGTTTTTGGCATTTTAAGTGTACTTATTTCTGCTTAAAGATTCTTTATTTTTTACAATGTACCCAACGATAAGGTTATCGGATACCAATGCTCACAAAATTCTAGTACGATCATCTACTACGCTAATTTGATTTTTGTTTTTGTTTTTGGTTGATGGATTCTGATGCTGATTTTTCTTTCGGATTGGAATTCGGATATCAGGATTCTGATGCTAGTAGCTATTGACAACGTCACATATTTTGAGGATTAAATGAGGATCGAACGAGAAAACTGAATGCTGAGCTGACGGTAAGCTACATTAGGCAGATGAAAAATAAAAAAAGAGAGAGAGAGAGTGAGGGAGAACAGAATGGCATTAGCTGAGACAATATAGGTAAATAAATCTCAAATGGTCTAAAAGTCGGATGACTATTTTCCGATCCTGTATCTGAAAAAGACGAGCTTGGAACAAATGTCAGACAAAGTTAGTTGAAATTGTTAGCATAAAGCTATCATGTGCTGGATAGAAAAAACATTCCGTGAGATTCACTGAAACCACCATTTGGCATAGAAAGGTAGTTTTCTCTCGACGCGCCCAAAAAGATTGGGTTAAAACTCTCCTGCCACCTCCTCCAGCCTGTACATACTGTCGTCCGACTACGTCTACAGAAAGGATTACCTTGGATGGACTATATACGCACAGAGCAAAAGTGCTTGTTGCTCTACACTCCACACTGCACACTCGACGCACTTTAATCTAACAAAACGTTTGTTTTCCCTTCAGGGCCGAAGAAGATAAACTACAAAGTTTTCCTAACATTGTTTCTCCTCTCGTTCTTCGCTCTCTTCACATTTCTCTTTGGCTTTTGGCGCTAGCTTTGGCTCGACTTGACTTGGCATTCCATTGCATTGCATTGCATTGCATTGGCCTGGTCCCATGGTCTTCTCCATTCTTCCCGTCAGCATCTCTAGCTATGTACCTATATAAAACACATTCCATCCACTGCCAACCGAATAAGCCCTTCGACTTTATTTTTTAATGTTATCAGCACGTACGTTACACACTGCAACTCTCCAACCCATCACATTTCATTGCATTGCTTCTCATCTCTTCCTATCGCATCGTAGCTTTTGGTCAGACTCGAAATAAACAAGTTTGTACATGCGGGGGACGTATATGCCAATTTGTCCTATTGTAAAAGTGACGTTCTTTTTGCACATTTTCAACCTTTACTTTTACTGCAGTAGCGCCTACAGGAATTTTTTCGCGTAGGCCTGGAAAAAACTCTTATTTGGTGTGAAAAAAAACTGCATCTAGTGTGAATGATAAAAAAGTTGCGCCTTTTTCGTGTAAATTTAAATAAAGGGCGTCATTTTTGTGCAAATTTAAAAAACTGCGCCTTTTTCGTGTAAATTTTAAAATGGCGTCATATTTGTATAAAAAACTGCCTTTTTTGTGTAAATTTAAAAATGGCGTAATTTTTGTGTCAAGTTAAAAAAAACTGCGCCTTTTCGTATACATATAAAAAATGGGCGTCATTTTTTTGTAAAGTTAAAAAACTGCGCTTTTTTTGTGTTTAAAAATGGCGTCATTATTGTGTAACGTTAAAAAAACTGCGCCTTTTCGTGTAAATATAAAAAAGGGAATCATTTTTGTGTAAAGTTAAAAAACTGCGCCTTTTTTGTGTAAATTTAAAAAATGGCGTCATTTTTATGCAAAGTTAGAAAAAACGGCGCCTTTTTGTGTTAATTTAAAAAATGGCGTCATTTTTGTGCAAATTTAAAAAAAGCTGTGCCTTGTTCGTGTAAATTTTAAACAAGGCGGTGTATTATTAAAAATCCTTTTTGGGTCTAGGCCTACGTGGATTACCTAGTTACGCTACTGTTTTGCTCCAACATCATCTACAAATATAGTAGCAGTAAATGTAACTGTAACAACAACAGTAACAAAAACAGCAGAAATAACACCAACTACAATGACCATGACAGTGGTGCGGATACATAGAGCTCATGTATAGAGATCGTACCGTTACTTAGCATTTCCCTTTCTCTTTAAACTCCTCAAGAATTTCCAAATCCCCTTTCAAAGGAAATCCTCATTGTATTGTAGTTCGTACAGCTTAAGACTTGTAGGTAAATTGGTTTTGGTTCATCTGTGTATTGTACACAGTATCCTCATACATATTCTCTTCCGGGAGGTAAAAGTCAATATGAAAATACAAGGAAGACTCGGAGGGTAGCTAATAAAATGAGTTTTCGTAATCTACTTTGAGCCCTTTTGCTTCTTGGCAATAGCGCTGCATAATGAGCAAAAGTATTAATTATTCAATGGAAAACAAAACATTGCTAGCAATGGAATTCCAGAAGCGTTTGCAATTCAAATAAAATGCCACTAACAGAATCGCTGACACGAACATTCCATGAGTAATCGAAAGGGGATAAGATTGGGTGGATAGATTAGGAAACTTTATATAGCCATTGGCACACAAATGTAAAAGCACTAGCGCCGATGCCAACAGATCCTATTCAACGACATTTTGTCCCTGGACAATAGTTTTGCTGGAAACAAAGTCGAAACGAAACGAATAAACGTACACCGTAAAAAGTAACCATTCATAAAGCAAGGAAAAATGGATATAAGGCAACATAAACCTATGCGTAGTTTGTATAACTATGGAAGCATTTGAGATGCATCTTAAGTACATCGCAAACGCATTTTGGACTGCGAGATTTCTTTTTTCAACAATTTTTAAGCTTTCCAAATTTTCAGAAATTTTTAGTCGTTTCATATTTTCATTTCCAACAATTTTCAATCGTTTCAAATTTTCATTTAAACACTTTTTAATCGTTTCTTTTCATTTTCAGCAATTTTTAATCGCTTCAAATTTTCACTTTCAACAATTTTTAACCTTTTCAAATTTTCATTTTCAACAATTTTGGAAGCGTTTCAAAATTTTCAATTTGAACAATTTTTTAGCTTATCAAATTTTCCATTTAGAGCAATTGGAAAATTTGATACTTGTTGTTGGACTTTTCATTTTCAACCATTTTTAAGCGTTTCAAAATTTTCATTTTCAGGCATTTATAAATATTTCAACAAGTTTTAAACATTCCGAAATGTCTTATTTTTACACCATTAAAACTTTAAGTGCATCGAAAACGCATGAAATTGGATTGGATTGGACTGCAAAATGCTCGTTTGGCTATTTTTTTACACTATTTTGTATTCTATAGCGATTTCAAAATGTGGGTAATTACCTGTAGACAAGAAGTGGCTTCATAAAGCAAGTAATTTTGAACGTTTAAGTGTTTCTAAGTATTTTTGTATTTGGCTCATGTTGTTTTAGTTCACTATTATCGCATGTGTAGTACCTACCTACATAAGTATCTATGTAGGTATATGAAAAAAGACATGAAGTCTAATGTTATAAATTACAGCACAGTACACCACAATAGAATTGAGAATCGAGTCATTTCACACACTGTGGATAACCATTTACTTGAGTACAATTTCGATAAATCCACGAAATAGAATGTGCCGGATTAACTGCCCTCATACCTTCCTATAAGTAGTCTAGACAAACGGCACAAGACAAAAACATTCTACCTGTTTTTTCCTGTTTTTTCTACGTACGTATACTTATACCACCCCAACCTAATAAAGCCGTGCTTTCCCGTGTCTAACCTTGAGCATAGGTATTAGCATTCTATTTTATTCTAGTCTATTCTGCCACAGATAAAAGGACCTGGTAGAAGAAAGGAGAACGAATGTAGGAGCAAGAGAAATGCCATTTTAATTTAAGTCCTGTTCTATTTTTACATGAGGACGGAGGAAAGGAACAATAAGGTCTGGAGAAAGAGAAAAGACGAGGGAAAGGTAAGAAAGAAGACGTAATGGGATGGGATGATCAGGATGCACACGCAACAAAGTAAAGTAAAGCTGAATTGTAGATCAGTAATTGCATGTTACATCCATCTAACTGCATATTTTGCCCATCTTTGGCTCCGCGAGACCATACTCTGTATAACTAGAGTCCACATGAATCGATTTAATATATGAGGAAGGACGGCGAGAAGGAAAGCCGACGTGGAGATAGGATTTTGATTTGACTTTGAAAAGTTGGATCATCTATAATGGAGAGGGTTTCGAAACAGGTAGCGGACAGAATTGCATGATTTAATCTGATGCCAAAAGCAAGTAGTAGTTTATAAAGAGAGACGATGTGGAAAACGATGAGCAAAAGGAGAGAGAGAGATGGAACGATGCTTCTTATCGTTAGACTAGCTTCATATCTAGACCCAGCCACGTCTCTCTATCCTCCTATGTATTGTTATGGATGGAAATGATGGAAGTAAAATGATAAAATGTGAGAGAGCAACATAAAGAGAGCATTAATATTTTATGGCAACATGAAAGAATGAAAGGCTATTACGTGAATACTTTGAATGATCGAATTGGAAATGAAGGATAAGATCCGAATCACAAAGATCGAGTTGCGGAGTTTGAATTGGGAGGGAAAAGAGTTGTGAAAAAAAAAGTCTGAAAAAAAAGTGAAATGAAGTAACATCACGTACCTTCCAGATCTTTAGTGATCGATTTAAACTGGTGTTGATCCAGATCTTCGTAATTTCCTAACATCATCACCGAGAAATTATTGTTATTTCTTATCTGGTCTTGAGAGAGTCGGGCTCCTATGTCTTCACAGAATGGACTTCTGTCTGTAAACCAAAACAAGAACATAAATTTTACTTAACGCTCTCAACTCAAAATATCCATGGAATACATACATAGCTGAGCTAGCCCTAGCCGTATCCGTAGCCGTAGCCGTAGCCGTAGCCTTGGTCGTGGTCGTGGCCGTGGCCGTGGCTCTCGCTCTGACTATGAAACTTATACTGGTTCTTGAAAGGGAGATGGAGAGAGATAGAAAGAGAGTTAAACCTTCTACCTACCTACCTAAATATATTTATATATCCCACCGATCTCCAAACTAGAACTACTCGAAGATCCAGCACCATTCCCAGTCAGTATATTTACAAGCATGTCTCTCCAGAGAAATAATTCACTTTGGACAACCATGAGAACATTTTCGTGTTATATGGAATTTATTTACAAGGTAGACGGATAAATTGCAATCTTGAAGGAAGGAATGGAGAACCTGTGCGAGTGGATGCACCTCCGTACTACGTACTTGAAGACTTCTCCAACAAGTTTACTGTCGGAGTGCGATGATGCTTAATAAATTATTCTGTCTGCATTTTAAACCGAATCTAGTTTGTATTCGTAATTTGTAATTCGTAATTCCAAATTCGTATGCGTCCTTCTCTTCCTCTCCTCCAGTAACTCTTTGGGCTTCGGCTTTTTTCTCACAAATAAAATACCTATGTATACCTATACCTACACTTACACTACATTACATCACATTAAATTACATACCTTCCTACCTACCTACCTACACACTACACATGTACCTACGGACGGACGAGCATTCCCCGCTGGAGTTTTTATCTTCTCTGTCTTACGTTTGTCAAAATTAATCTTGTGCTCAAAAGAGGAACATTGAAATTAAAACCCATCTTTGTACTCCATTCCATTTTCCCCACGCCTATCTTCAAAGAATAACTTTCCACCATCATTTTTTAAAAGACTCGCTTTCAGCTTTAATTACTTTTTGAATTTGCATCAGTGTATTCTGTCGTGTTTCCATCTAAAAATACTTGGATGCGTATAAATACGTACCTATATGTATTCCACACTACATAAACTATACATTCTATTCATTCATTCATTCATTGCTCATTTCTGTACCCATCTACAGCTACAGGCTTTCCGATTCCGATGTCACGAATTAAAAATCATTAACAAAAATTCTAGTCATGTATACTCATGAAGACCATTGTATTCTATAATTATTGTATCGCGTACCATATCAACCGTGAAGAAGTCTCTATGCTAAAAAATGCAATTAAAAACAGACTTGGAGACTTACCATATCTAGATTNGTACTCATGAAGACCATTGTATTCTATAATTATTGTATCGCGTACCATATCAACCGTGAAGAAGTCTCTATGCTAAAAAATGCAATTAAAAACAGACTTGGAGACTTACCATATCTAGATTTTGCGAAGCCAACAACTTTCCATTGGTAATATTGAATCATTTTATGAATAGCAATTATCACATCGGAGTTTGAAGGTTTGAGAGATACAATCCCGGGGTTCTAGAATCCAATCCCAAATGTAAGCAAAGAATTAAATGATGATCAATAACTCCAAACAAACACAATTAATGACATTCTTCGGAACAGAATTCCACAAGTAAATTAAACACACTCTGAGAATATTTACTTGTACATAGATACATACTACAACAAATTTGTTCGTTTGGTGCATTCCATCAAACTTAATTAACTAAATTCATGCTAATATAACAAACAGACTAGCGCATTCACATTTTTCCTTTGCTTTGAAAATGTGAGAGCAGGACGTAGGTACTTGAAGCAAATATTATTAGGTACATAAAGTCGAGTCGAGTCGAGTCGAGTTGAGTGTGTATTGTTTAAAAGGACGTGTTTTGCCGCTAGTTGTAAAGACTGATAAAAAAGATTTAAGAGGATGATGAGGTTGTTCATAGAGTGAAGAACAAAGCTAAGGCAGTTGTTAATTGAGTTACTGGAGAAGAAGAAGTTACAGTAATAAATAATTAAGGAATGGGAAAACATTAATTTTGTTGGCAAAGGAAAAGTGTGTATACGTAAGGGAAAAGTGGAGGGAAAAGTCGGGGAGGAAGCAGAATGTGGAGTGGAGAATGCTCTACTGGATTGGTAGCCGAAGGGAAGAGAGTATACACAGTATTATTACTGATTACTACTACTCGAACGATTTTAATTAAGATATCTTGAGACGAATTAGCATGGGAATTTTGGAGAAATCATAAAGCAATTGAATTAAGAGTGAAGGGTCTGGGTTAATGAGAATTGAGAGTTTGAGCATGTTCTTTACTTTGGAACAAGTCCATGAGATTAACTGGCGTTGCTTCAAGTGGCAAAATGTTCCAGCCGTGGCACACAAGTGAGGCTCTAATGATGCTATCATTTGCCCTGTCTTGTCTTGGTAAGCCAGCGATATGAATTTCAGCAACCCTTGACTTCCATCACAGATTTCTGCAAAAGGATAAAATAGACAACAGGTCTGTCAATAGATTAGTATTATAATTAAGCGTGAATCAACACAGCTCCATGTCTCTAATTCTCGTCTGCCACGCACAACCCCACAGATGGGCAAATAAACATTGTATAGTATAGTTATAGTATAGTAGTAAATACAATCACAAATACCCCCAAGGCTGGATCTGGATCTGGATCTGGCTCTGGCTCTGGCTCTGGATCTGGATCTGGATCTGGATCCGGAACCGGAAAACCCAATCCTTGCAATCCAGTTCCTAATCCAATGCAAATACACACATAAACAATGTTTCCCGGCAGTCCGGGATTTTCTTTCCTATTC
>JAAXYX010004013.1:0-13097 GCA_036851915.1 Ptenothrix huangshanensis | reverse complement strand
AGACCTTTTCAAAAAAGTGTTATTTAAAAAAATGAGACCTTTTCAAAAAAGTGTTATTTAAAAAAATGAGACCTTTTCAAAAAAGTGTTATTTAAAAAAATGAGACCTTTTCAAAAAAGTGTTATTTAAAAAAAATGAGACCTTTTCAAAAAAGTGTTATTTAAAAAAATGAGACCTTTTCAAAAAAGCGTTAATTGGAAGAATGAGACTTTCAAAAAGTGTTATTCAGAAAAATGAGACCTTTTCAAAAAAGTGTTAATTGGAAGAATTACGCCTTTTCAAAAAGCGTTAATTGAAAAAATTGTACCTTCCCAAAAATTGTTTACTTGAAAGATGTTTAGACTTGAGTCTGTTTAAAATTTGTCATACTGTAATTTCTGTACTAAAACAACGTTTTTAAAATAGCTCAAACATAAAAGATTCTTCTTCTCATTTTCCATTTAATTAATCATTACCTTTTTCCCCTCACCCCGGCTGGATGTCTAAATCCAAAGAGCATGTATTAAAATATTAAAAACTGCATTTGGGCATTGTGGGAAAAAAATCCCAATTTTTTCTCCGCTACTTTGTTTAGGTGTGGAGTAATTTAGTTTTATGATGCGGTCGTAAAAGTTGGTGGTCATCGTCATCATCAAGTTGGCAATAATGAGTTGACATGGACGGAGGGAGTGTGCGTGGAATAAATGGTTGAGGATTCACGTGGGAGCTCGGACAAAAGAGTGTGTATAAATAAATAAATATTTTAATTTTTCTTGAATGGGAGGATGCTCGGAGCATGTTAGTCTTGAAAAGCTGAATAATTGCATAAAGTGCTTTGTGCTTTTATACTTATACTGTGAATGTTATCGGAGCAATTAAGATATGAAATGTTCATTCATTTCCACTCGCACTCCTTTGCTTCTTTTTCTTCTCTGTGGTCACGTTGGCCAGGCATTTATGAGCAAAGTATCATCTTTTGCTTTCCTGCTTTCCATTATTTCCATTTGTGAATGAAGAGTCGCAGGTCATTGGGAACGATTGCTACATTTTCAATTTCTTATTCGTTGCCACAGGCCAAAAGTGTTCAGGGTGAATGCAGGTTGATTTTGTTCCTTTGCCAATTAAATCTTCTTTTCTCAAGCTAGTTTTTCTCTGTTCCCTTCAGGCATTTAGACGTTCCAATGCCATCAAATTATATTTTGATAATAATTAAGAGCTTATTCGTAAGAGTTGCATTACCTGTCCTGTCTCCAGTTCTTCTTAACACTGCGGTCTAAAATAAACCAAAGTTTCATTTTTTAATTCAAATACAAATACAAGCCACAATTTCGCATAATTGCGTGCGCAATACTAACGAGGGTAGGGTCATTTATTTTATTTTGCACTTTTGAAAAAATTCAATTTTTTTTTATTTTGCACTTTTTGAAAAATTCAAAATTCTTTATTTTGCACTTTTGGAAAAATTCATTTTTTTTTATTTTGCACTTTTTAAAAAATTCAAAATTCTTTTATTTTACGCTTTTTGAAAAATTCAAAATTATTACTTTTACACATTTTGAAAGGTCATATTTTTGTTTTTTACCCATTTTCAAAATGCTGCATTTTTATTTTTGAAACTTTTTGACAAAGTCAAATTTTGTTTTTCTTACTATTTTTCAAAATGCTACATGTCTGTATTTAGAACATTTTGAAAAAGTCGATTTTGTATAAATTTTAACGGATTTTGTGAATACCAAATTTTTTTTTTCCAGCTTTTTACATAAAAGTCAATTTTTTATTTTTTACACATTTACAAAATTCCAATTTTTTCTATTTCGGACCTTTCGTACAAGTCAATTTTTAATTTTTACACTTTTTGTAAATGCCAAATTCATTCACTTTAAACTTTTTGAATACGTGAAATTTTTATTTTCTACACATTTTGAAAAAGCCGAATTGTTCTTATTTCAAAAATTTTGACCAACTAACATTTTAATTTTATACACAATTTAAAACTGTCAAATTCTTCTATTTTGAAGTTTTAGAAAAAGTCCAGTTTATCGTTATGTACAATTTTGATAAGCTCTTTGAAAAACATTAAGCGTTGCAAGCAACGAAACTGCGACTTTTGCTCGTAAGAAAATGCATTAGGTGTATACACTTAAAAATACAGGTAAGGAGTGTAAACTTGCACTTGACATACATAGCATTTGATAATTACAATTACGATACGATGACGCTCCAGAAGCATGTCATTTATAATTAGGAATAGCAAATAGGAAAAGTAAATAGGAACGGAAAACCAGATTTGTTGCGGCTTCTCCTTGTTCCTCATTTCCATTTTAGAGTTGGTGATGAGCGTTTAGAGAAAGACTCTTTTTCCCACACACTTTCCGTCTCATTACCAGCAATCATTTGATAAATGGCAGTGTTAATTCCGTGTTACGAGCTACAAGTGTTTTTGTGAAGGAATTACAATTTACAATTTAAGAAAAGCGACACGACGGCGCATATGACGGCTGTTGCTGTTTATAAATAGGAAATGTGTGTTGGGCGCATAATAAAATAAATAAATGTTGACAAGGCGTTGATAGCGTGTAAATGTTGAATGGAATGAAAGAGATGATTGGCGGCTCTGTATCTCGCCTGCTCTCGCTAATCACTGCTGACTTGCACTCTTTTCTTTCCAGTCATTACTTTTGCGCATTTTTCTCTGACGTCCTACAAAAAATCTCTGGGCCATGTGACCGCAGAGCAGAGCAGTTGTGACGGAGATAAGGCGATGAATTCCACTGAAACGAATTGACACTTTGTATCAACATTAACTTGATCTCATCCTCATTACATTTGCTATTTATTCCTATTTGCTCTCCATCTCCACTTCATTTTGATTGTGTTGAGCAAAATCAACGACAAATCCTAAGTGTAAATAACATTGCCACATTTCAATTTGATGAGCCACGTTGAGTCTTATCTTGGGCGAGCGTGTGTGCGTTGCATAATTACTTTAGCAAGCGAAGCACATTTATTTACTCATATTTGTCCACACAAATTAATACTCCGCTTGTCTTCCCATCCTCTTGTTTGGCAAATTGCAACAGAGGCTTTCTGCACTTATCCATGCATTTTTACAGCAAATTGTTTTTACACAAATAATTATTTCATATTTTTCTGCACATACGTAGTGACGATTTTATCGATGCAGAGCCTAGGTAATTACTTTGGATTGAGCGGCAAATGAACTGAAATAATCAGATTTTTGAATTTGAAAAATTAAAGCGGTTTCAATTTTATGATTTTAACTTTTTCCGAAGAGGGAATTTCAGCTATTTGAAAATAGGAAATTTTGTGCATGTATGAATTTTCGAAAGGAGAATTTTATAAATGCACTTTTTTTTTTACAAGAAAAACATTTTTCAATATAAAGCTTTTTCAAAAAGATGCAATTTTTTTAATTTTATGTATTTGAAAAAAGGGAATTTTTTTATGAATATCATGTGTAAACAGGGAGATTTTTATTCATGTAATTACTTTTTCAAAAAAGGATCATTTGCCAAAATGAAGTTTTTTCAAAAAATGATCATTTGTCAAAATGAAGCTTTTTCAAAAAATGGAGCATTTTCCAAAATGAAGCTTTTTCAAAAAATGGAGCATTTTCCAAAATGAAGCTTTTTCAAAAAATGGAGCATTTTCGAAATTGAAGCATTTGCAAAATAAAGCCCTTTTAAAAATGGACTGTTTTCCAAAATGAAGCTTTTTCAAAAATTGAGCATTTATCAAAATGAAGCTTTTTCAAAAATGGAGCATTTATCAAAATGAAGCTTTTTCAAAAATTGAGCATTTATTAAAATGAAGCTTTTTCAAAAATGGAGCATTTATCAAAATGAAGCTTTTTCAAAAATGGAGGATTTATCAAAATGAAGCCTTTTCAAAAAATTGCATTTTCACAATTTCAGCAGTTTTAGAAAGTGCCACTTTTATAAAATGTTTGTCTAAAAGTAAAAGTCTATAAAAAATGTGTAGACTATAAACTAACAATCTTGTAATATTTGTACAGTTGCAGGTTTATGTAAAATTCGAGCAGTTATTTCCAAACATCGTTGAAAGTTTCAAAAATAATGAAAAGCACGGGTGTAGGTATATGTCTTATTTTTATATTTGTGTGAGGAGAGATTTGAAATTGTCACACATGCTTATTCTGGATCTCCACTTGTGCTAATTACGCTATTAAGCATTTTCATAAGTACACTCTTGAAAATGCCATCGTATCATTATCGTATTTAAATCCTTTGGAAAGTATCTCCTACTCACATGCCTATCCTTACTCAACTGTCCGTATTGAAATGGGTGAGAGGTAATTATGGATTCGATTACATGATTAAAATAAGATGAGCAGTTTTTACCTTTACCGCATAGGCAGACATAGTTACTTACAGATTACTAGTAAAATTGTACTAAAATACTAAAAATAATTCTACGCTGGAAGTTTCTGCGTGGGTGGATGAAATGATAGTGATGCGATGAAAGGTATTTACGACCGTGTATATAAAATGTTGATGGAATTAAATTGAAGTGCATATGAATTGCTGTTGATTAGGTTAGTATTTACCAGCCCCATGAATCATCAAGGACAAAGGCAAACTGAAAACAACTTGGCATCGCTTATGAATAATTCTATGTTAAATTTAATCTCGTGTAGGTAGATTCAGCTTTGTACAAACACCATTTATTATTTCCAACCACAACTTTATTGCGCCTTTCTTTTATAAACCATTTTATTTTATTTTATTATTTTTAAATCGTGCAGTTCTTTTCACAGCTTCTTTTACAACTCCTGGAGAGTAATTTAACTTTTATTTTTTAATTATGTATACTTCACAGCAACAGGTAACTGCAAAAATTTTCTCGTGAAAATTTTTGATTATTTTTAAAAAATATTGAAAAGCAAGTTGAAAATTTTGCAATATTCGGGAACAACTGTTCGCCCTTTGGGAAAATAAAAACTGCGAAGCTTGTTGTGACAAGGTTTTAATGATTAACAAATGGAAATTTGGCGTTTTGAATTGTTATTAAAGTGCCACGTGTGAATTTTACCTTCGTAACACAGCGCAGTTGAAAACTGCGCGTCAACATTTTATAATATTTGTCATATTTTGTAATAATTTCAGGTAGAAGGGAATTTTAATTGTCTATAACGCTGGTTAAAATAAATGCTCTGAATAAAAGATACGAGGCGTACTTGTGGTAGATTTGTGAGTCATCAAGCACCCACCCTCCAAACAAAATTGGAAAAATTATACTTTTTTAGAAAAAACTTTAGTTGGAAAAATGAGGTTTTTTTAAAAATTGTTAATTGAAAGAACTCGAACTTTTTAAAAGTAAATTAGAAAAATTGAACCTTTTCAAAAAAGTGTTCATTTAAAAAATTGGACCTTTTCAGAAAGTGTAAATTGAAAAAATGAGACCTTTTCAAAAAGTGTTCATTTAAAAAATTGGGCCTTTTCAAAAAGTGTAAATTGAAAAAATGAGACCTTTTCAAAAAGTGTAAATTGAAAAAATGAGACCTTTTCAAAAAGCTTGATTGATTTTCGAAGGATTTCTTTTGTGCCTGTGATGTGCTGTTGGAATGTGTTTGTAGGAAGGTAGTTTGTCATTACTTAATTTGTGTTGTCAATTGTAATTCTCACTCAGGACGTAACTGTCTTTTAAATTCGCACATAACATTTAAAATGATGATTATTTTTCCATGTGTAAATTAATTGCCAGCGAAAAAAGTACCAGAATCTCAATCACAAGGATAGTTCAGTTTGTTTTCAATTATTATTTTATGACTGGATTTATGGTTATTATTTTTATGTTTGTTTACTCTACGTCCGTTTGTCTTTCATTCCAAATGTACGTAGCGTGAGTGGCCATGTGCTGATGTTAAGGATATTGTGCCAATTTTGTTTTTATATCCTCGCGAATATTTATTGGACAACAAAATACATGCGTTCGGAAAACATTTTCCTTTTAATGCTCCCCATGATTTTAACACTTTTATTTTAATGAGAAACAATGGGCAAGATATTCTCTTTACGCATATTTCCTTTGTGAAGTTTTCAATTTCCAAATTTTGATATTTTGAAACGTTCCTATTTGTACAGCCGCTGAAAATAAAAACCATGAAAATGTTTATTTCTGCTTTCCAAAAAGAGCATTTTTAGAATTAGGTGTCATTTGCAAACTAAAAATTTTCTCTTTTATAAAAATCATCCATTTTGAAATTTTCTATTTTGAAAAAAATCTCAATTTTCAAATTATTATTTTCTTCTTTGAAATAGCATCCATTTTGAAATTTTCTATTTTCAAAAAACCTCAATTTTGAAATTATTATTATTTTCACTTTGAAAAAGCCTCCATTTTGAAGCTTTTAATTTTGAAAAAAATCTCCCTGTTGAAATTTTCTATTTTAAAAAAACCTCCATTTTAAAATTTTTCATTCTTAAAAATGCGTAATTAATTAATGTTTTATTTTTGAAAATCATATTTCATTTATGGAATTTTTCGTGTTTAAAAAACCGTCATTTAGGAAGTTTTCATTGTTTTAAAAAAACTCATTATTTGAGAATACGACATTCTCATTTAAAAAAATTCAGATTTTCAATTCATCTTCTAACATACTCAAAGCTTGAATTAGAGTTTGATTAAGTTGAAAATTTGTTGCAGTCGTGGAGTCGTTCACGGAGAAAAGAAGTTGATTTAAAACAGCAGCATAAAGTGTAATAAAAATAAATAATGATTTGCAAGTTGAGTAAAAAGTTGAGTGCATGTGTATTAGGACGTATGTGTTGGGTAAATGCGTTTGGCGTGGAGATAAGGCGTGATATTTCGGGCGTGTGTTGGAAGCCAAGGATAAACAATGGATAGGAATAATCCCCAGTCCCGTTACTTCCCATTGTCATTATCCTCGTCAACATTGACAGTTATTAGAGTCATCGTCGATTCCCATACACAACACAACTCACGCATTCCAGCCAAAAGCAAAACAAAAAACAAACAATATTTACATTCGAGATAAGCGTCTCCCGCTTCGTCCTTTCCACTTCGCATTTCACTTCAATCTTCCCGCACTAATTTTAATTCAGACTCTGAATTGAATCGATTCTTCTCCAGTAAAACTCCTTTAGCATCTTCTAATTATAATCTTTGTGACTTTTTAACTAACGCAGTGCAATTAATTAACCTTTTGTTTCTTTTTTCTTTGCAGTTTGACTTGACGCTGAAGAAGCTGAGGATGGTGTGGCCATGGTGACCATTGGGACATTTCTTGTTTCCGTCGCCTTACTCCTCTCCACGCTCTGCGTCCGGGTCCCCGCTCAGCCTGACAATGGGAGTAAGTCCTTTTCCTAATCTACACTCTCTCAACATCCCATCTTATTTTTCGATTAATTATTAGACCGAGATTTATTTAAAAAAAATTTGTAATTATACGAATCTTGGAATACTTTTTTCCATTGCTTTTGCCTTTGTAAAAAATATTAGTAGCTGCGATTTTTTCCCTCAGTTCATTTTTTGCAATGAATATTTTAAAGGTTTAACTTTTCCCAAATGAGCAAATAAAAAAATGTTTCTTACAATTTTGATTTTTCTGCTACGGTTTCTTTTTCAAAAGTGCACAAGGGTCGTTTATTTTTTTTCCGTTTTTAGTTTTAGTAAAAAAAACTGTTGATGCTTTCTTTAGAGTCTGTTAAAATCAGTAATTTTTTTAAAATGGAATTTTACTACAGTAGCGTCTGCAGGTTTTTTTTCGTGTAGTCCTGGTAAAAACTTGATGACTCGAGGGTAAAATTTTTTTTATAAAAAAATGCCTCTTATGTAGTGTCAATTATAAAGAAAATTGCATCTTTTTTGCGTAAGTTTTTAAAAAAAACTACCCCGTTTTTTAAAAATTTGAAATCAACGGCGTCGTTTTCATGTAAAAGAAAAACTGCGCCTTTTTTGTTTACATTTTAACAAAACTACGCCTTTTTTGTGTAAATTCCAAAAACTGCGTCGTTTTTTCCTAAAGTTTAAAATAATGGGCCGTTTTCGTGTAAAGAAATTCTTTTTTTCTACGAATCAATTTCCTTGTGTTTTACAAAAAGAATTTTCAAAAATTATTGTACATACGAAACTTTTTTTCAAAAATAACAACCTTTTATTTTCCCCTTTCGAATTGCATAAAATTCGGCTGAAACCCATAATTACTTCCAACTGGGAAAATGTTGACGAGGAGTTACACATTGGAGGATTAAAAGTTTGGCGGTGTGTAGAATTAAAAAGTTTTATATGAACATAAGGAGGAGGATAAAGCCTTTGCATATTTTCAGGCGCCCACAAGTTTCACTTGTCATTTTCTGTGTCGACGGCTTGTGGTTTATTTTGCCTTCGTAGATTATTTGTTAAACCTTGACAATTGCTCCACGTGCGGAGGCTGGGCGAAAGGAAAGCCTGAAAGTTGATCAGAATCGCAGAAATAAAATACAAACAGAAAAGTGTGATAGGAAACAGACAGTGTATCGAGTCTGATCCGGTTTTAAGTTTGCGGTTCAGCCTTTGGTTTCTGCTCCTTGGAAGGCTTGCGATTAGTTTGCGAGGGAAAAGAAAATGAGAAAAGTCAAGGGAAATAAAAGCTGGGAATGGAGAGTGACTACCGCATTTCTTCCACGCAGTTATTTTTCTCCATCAAAACCTTTTAAATAATAACCGTATTAGGTACCTATAATTAAATCTTTTCAGCGCGAGAAATCGTTTTTGAAAAATTTCAAATTTTTTTATTTTATTTCTTTCAGACACGATAATTCTAGTATGAAATTCATCTAAATAACATTTACCAAAAGGATCAAAGTCTTGTTTTTCGAACGCAATTAATTTTCGAAAATAAGCAAAATCGTTTTACACACTTTGCCAAAATGAGCGAAAATCTTTTTTTACGCGCTTTTTAAAACTAATCAAAATGTTTTTCGCGCATTTTTTAAAAATGAGCAAAATTTTTGTTATGTTTTTAAAAAATGAGCCAAAGTTTTTTGCATTCTTTTTTAAAAATGAGCAAAATTTTTGTTATGTTTTTAAAAAATGAGCCAAAGTTTTTTGCATTCTTTTTTAAAAAGAGCAAAATCGTTTTTAAACTTTTTCAAAATGAGCAAAATATTTTGTACACTTTTTCAAAATGAGCAAAATATTTTATACACTTTTTCAAAATGAGCCGAATCTTTTTCAGTTTTTTCAAATATAAGCAAGTTTTTCTATTTTTTGCAATATTTTCACAATGATTAAAATCTTGTTTTGCAAATTTTTTCAGAACAGCTTTTTTGACTTTAAAAAATGAAAAAACTCTTCAAAACTGACTTCAAAATTTTGGCTTCAAAAATGACCAACTTGGGATGAAAGAAAATGTTGTATTGATTTCACTTGTTGAAATATTTTCTTGAATGTATTTTGTCTCCAAATAATATTTAGCCGGGGATGTGTGTTAAGAAAAACGGTACTGCGGCGTTACACTGTTGTGTGTTGCGAGATTTCCGTTTCCTTTTCCAATGTCAATGTTTTGCCCACAAGTTGTCGGTTGGATTTGGATTGCGAGAATTATGTGCGACTTCCCTTCTCCAGTTTTTTCTTGGCTTTCGGCTGCTTTGCATTTCCACGTATCCGCTGGTCTTTCCCTCGCGTCTGAATTCCACGCTTTCAGGCTTTTCCCACAGTTCCGGTTTACCCATGGGTTAAACCACACACAATTCCAGTGAAATCCGTAATAGCGCTCAAACTACTACGTACCTATGTACATACGTATGTATGTATGCATTCCAGGTTAAGTTTCTTTTAATTGGCCGAATTATTGGGTATACGGTATCCCTGTATAATCCTCCACGTGCTGGAATTAACGAGGCATTTAAACAATTAAACATTTACTCAAAGCGTCCTCATGCACAAACAGTTTTTCAATCTTTTTTATTTCTCTTTTAACTTAATTTATTATTATTCAGGCTTTTTTAAACATTCAATTACATTATGCCATGTTTTATAAGTTTCTGTTTTCCTTGTTATTTTTTTTAAAATGTGTTTTATATGTGTATTTTGAACTTTTTGAAAACTTTCAATGTTTTTATTTTCTTTTTTTGAAAACGTTCATTTTTTTATTTTGTACTTTTTGACATAGAAAAATGTTTAATTTGTTGAAGGTTTAAAAAAGTGATTTTTTTATTTTCAGTTTTTAAAAAAGTTGATTTTTTATTTTGCAATATTTAAAAACCTTGATTTTTTTATTTTGCAGTTTTTGAAAACGTTGATTTTTTTATTCTGCACTTCTTAAATACGCACACCTTTTTATTTACGCAATTTTTAAAATGTTCAAATTATTATTTTCATTGTTTGAAAACGTCACTTTGTTTTTGTTTAATTTTTCAAAATTATGCCAATACATTTTAAATCTTTTTAAAATAAATAAATAAAATAGCAGTATCAACTTGTTTTAGAAACATAAAAATTCCAGTGCTTATTAATTTTTACAAATTAAAAAAATGATGAGGACGTTTTGCCGTTCGAAAAACTATTTAAAAACTTTCGAAAATTGAATTGGCATTAATGGCTTCTTGCTCTTTATAAAGCAATAAAGTTTATGACCAGAAAGCACTTGTTGCTTAAGAACGAATTCCCTTTTTATTTCTCTTATGGACGGAATTGAGCCTGCAAGGATAATTTTCCCTGGATTAAAGAAATTTCATAAAATCCTTTGAATGTGTATTTTGAATTAAATACACGATAAACAGTTTATTAGAAGGACGTTAGAATCAACGGAAAATTGTTATTGACTGAGCAAATTGCTTTTCCCTTCCAGTCTCTCATCGTAATGGCGGTAAAAACAGCGAAAAGATTAATTTCCTCGTTGCTATCGACTGGGTGAGCACTTCGCTTTCCTGAAACGAAACGACGAATAAATCTCTTGTTTTCCTTTTTATGTGTTTCCACTTTTTACGGAGTGAAATCCACGCGAGTGAATGTTTTCACAAATTGTTTTTCCTCACAACTCGTCTAGTGACTGAGGATCAGGAGAGTAGGATGAAAATATTTGCGGGGAAAACTCGCGTGGGAGAGTCAACACGGTTATTGTTCGTCTCATTGTTGTTCTGTTCGCGCAGTTGGTTCTTGAGATTAGGCGTACACACTCTTGTAACTCACCATCTCAGGTTTATCATTTCTGTACCCCTTATGTACTCATCTTCAATATCAACGACGACTGAATTACCAACTACAAGTTCCATGTCAACAGAGTTTTTAATTTAATATTTCCGTAAAAAGACGCATTTTTTAAAATAATTACACAAAAACGACTACGCTTTTTGAATTCACAAGGAAACGACCCAGTTTTATTAAATTTATACGATAACGACGCAGTTTTTTAATTTCCGTAAAAACAACAGTTTTTAAGCTACAAGAACACGAAGCATTTTTTTGTAATTTACGTGAAAACGATGCAGTTTTTTTAATTTAACCAAAAACGGTTCGGTTGTTTTCTAATTTACACAAAAACGATGCTGTTTTTTTACATTTACACAAAATCGATGAGGTTTTTTGACATTTACACAAAAATGACGGCATTTTTTTCTAAATTTACAAGAAAATGACGCCTTTTTTAAATTAATACAAAAGCGACGCAGTTTTTTTATAAATTTACACGGAAAAGACGCGCAATTTTTATAATTTAGACTAGACAAGGTGCAGTTTTCATATTTTTTTACACTAGACTCATCAATTGTTTATCCGTTTCTACAAGAAAAAAATCCTGATGGCGCTACTGCGCTGGTTCAACACCAACTATGACTGAATTACCAACTACAAATTCCACGACGATGTAATTTTTAGTAGAGAGAGTAATACATGGGTTAGCGGTACAATAGTTTAATAATTAATACAAGATGACCAGTTTTTCCAGTGTATATTCACACTCGGTGGTTGCACTGTGCTAGAAACTGTTTGGCAAACACGCGTGTGGATTTCCGTTTCATTTAACGGCGGCAAGTTGAAGGCCGAAGGATGTGGCCGAGGAAGAGAAGTTTGTTTTGATCCGTCGCAGGGTCACGGATAATCATCCATGTTTTCGCCTTTTTGGGCGAGCGTTGAGTTCAAAATATTTTCGTCTTTTATTACCATTCCCTTGTGACATATAAGCAAAAAACATCACGCCTTCAGGGCGTTGCCAAATTAGTTTACAAAATTTTGAATCGTAAAGTGTGGCTACATATTACTGATATAAGAATATTTGACTTGGACTTGTTTGTGAAGATTTGTTTTTAAAAATTTTGAAAATTATTTTGATGATTTTTTATGTTTTTATTTTAGTCTGCGGTCCCATGTACATTCGGAACCAGCCCAGCCAGCTGCTGCGACTTTCGGGATGCAAAGTGATCGAAGGATCTTTGCAAATAGCATTGATCGAGAGGGAGGGCATTTCACCGGAGAATTATCAAAACTTCTCATTCCCTCTGCGTGAGATCACAGGCTACTTCCTGCTCTACAGTGCCAAAGGAATCCAGACACTAAGCCACCTCTTCCCTAATCTCACTGTCATCCGCGGACAGGAGTTCATCCACAACAATTATGCATTCATCGTGTCCGAAGTATGTCTCCTTTTATTCTCTTATTTTCATTTTCCATTCAACCACGGCATTCTTTTTATATGTACATATTTCAGTTTTAATTATTTTTCATTTTTCCCCCATGCATGTATCCCAATGAACCAAAATCGTTCTAGGTTAGTCCGAAAACCGTTTTTAAACGTTAATAGTTGCTTGGCAAAGTTAAAACGGTGAATAGACTGAAAATTAGATTCGAAAAATTTTGGTATATTATCACCGCAAAGTTTACGTAATGCTTGGGTTTAATTGCTGCCAACGAAAGTGGAAAAATACGAACGATTCCACTCCGTCTACCAGTCGTCGCAGCGTTTCCCTTCGGCATGCGAAAGAAGTTACGCATAATAAGCGTTTTCCAAAACCGTCACTCTACGGTTTTTAACTTGCGTTTTGCACGCGCAACTAAATCGTAATTATTGCTCACTCCGAGCCGGCAGCTTTAAACTTTTCGTATTTGCTGAAGCTTGCTGTCGTTGCTGTTGACTGTTG
>JAAXYX010004012.1:0-13099 GCA_036851915.1 Ptenothrix huangshanensis | reverse complement strand
CACTACATCCACAAACGGAAACGAGGCCTCGAGTCCACTCTGGCTTTCTCCTTACTCCAGCTAAAGACTGGGAGCATCTCGTCCTTCCGCTCCTTCACAAGAGTCTTGTCCCACGTGGAGATTTCCTCTCGCTCTCATCGTCAGCACTCGCCTTTCTCTTTCTCAGTCACCGCCAAGTAACTCATCTTGGTGCGTATTTCTCCAGTGGAAAGTTGGACTTTCCAAGGATTTGCTGTGGCATCACTTTTCCGGATGACGGTGTGTGTGGACAGTGGGTTGTTTAAGGCTTGATGGATATTTTGGTACTGAGATAGAAATGAGTTTGAGGTTGAGAGCGTGTAAATGGTGATTGAGTTTGGTTAAGTGGTGGGACGAGGGATTGGGTTGAGGATGGACTTGGAAGTGCAGATGGGGATTTGGGGATGAATGGTTGATGAGTGGAAAGGTGAGTTAGCGGATGACATGTGTCCATTGATAGGACTGTGGGATGGAAGTGGCTTGGGAGGACTGTGCGTGAGTGCATATGTTTTGGGTGTGATGGGGACAGGAGCGTGTGTGTTCCACGTCGACTCTCGCACCGGACTGCTGAATGGGAGGATGGAAGGAACGGAGGAAGGGAAAGTTGTGAGCTCGAGCGTTCGTGTGCCTTGGACTCGGTGCGCTATGGAGAGTGTGGGGGAGAGCCTGGGAGAGCAGCGATGGCAACACTTGGCTTACTTACACACTTGAACCAGTCCTCGTTCCGTCTCTGCGGCTCGAAGCGGCTACAAGTAAAAGATCCGGGTCTCCTCTCAGTCCCGTTCCCCGCTATTCCTCCTTTCTCTCTCACTTTCTCTTCCGTTACACAACACAAACAACCTTCGCTCGCTCAAGTCCTCTCGGGCACCAACTCCACAACTGCTAATCAAAGCCCAGCCGGTGTATCCCAGGCTTGGAAGGAGACGCGTGAACGAGCACTGCAGCCTCCGACGACAGACAAGGCTGATTTTTTATTTACCACCTACACATCAACTACAAGAGCAGAGAGAGAGAAAACACTAATCGGAGGAGTGAGTGCAAGACCAAGGACAACTTGAAGAAATCACCACGCAGGCAACCGTCGCACAAACAGATAACGGTCCCAAGATCGCCATCAACAACAAGTCAATAGAAAGGGACAAGTGGAAAGCAAAGCATTCATTGGGCAGCGAGAACGAGGAGATAAAGCGAATCCAGTCGAGATAAAACGACCGACTTTCACTCAAACTCCAACTACACGATAATGAAAGTGAGAGCAACATTTCCTTCTTCAAAATATCTCACACACTCTCACTCCTTCCTCTCTTCATCTCTTCTGTGACCGTGTGTGGGAAAAAGCGGTTACGTCAAAAAACTCTCTCACGCTCTCTCCGGTCAACATTCAAACTCTGTTCCATTTTGGTTGGTTACTAAACGTGAGCTGGGCACAGGGTACAAGCACATAAATAACTTCACAAGTTCCTTTTCCCTTCTTCTCGTCAGCTGCCAATGATTTCAGTTGAGTAGCCGAGGAAATAAGCCTTAAACCTTGGTCTTTAACACCCAAAAGCATGAGTAAACTGAGGAAAGAAGAAGGAACGAAACAAGAGCACACGTTTCCATCGCCGTGATACTCAAGGGAAAGTTGTTTCCAGGAAAGGTGTGGTGAAAGCGTGATTTTGTGTTCATTTAATTTTGTTTTTGATTCGGAGGAAGATTCGAAAAGGGGGAACTGGTGAAAGTGAGACGGAGGAGTGAAAGTTGGAGAAAGTGACGAACGTTTAAAGGAGTGGAGATTGGGAGAAATTGTGGTTACATTGATACGGAGACAGTTGTTCTTTTGGCATGCTCCGGAATCCACGAATGATACGAGAATTGGCATGGGATGGAAATGAGATGATTGAAGCTTTTTCTAATGCGTCCACCTACGAGGAGAATAAAAGAGAAAGCGAGTAGAAAGATGATGCATGAGGATCGCTAGCTTGAGTGCTCAGTTCCTCCGCGTCTTCCACTCTCGGTGTAGAAGGAAAGGAAGGGAAAGAGAAAAGGAAAGTGCAGCCACTACATCATCATCATCATCAAGATCATCTGTGCTACTCGTGTCTTGTGGAAATGCTACAATTTTCTCTGCTCCTCTGTCTTCGTCTTTGTCTCCCCCAATCGTTCGCTAGTACATTATTTGCTCCATATCAGAGGAGTTCCACCCTCCCCACTGCCAGTCAATAGACGACCTACATCTTTAAGGAAAACTCTACTCAGACTTTCTCGGTGCTGGGAAGGATAATGTGATTTAGAAAAAGCATAACTTCGGGGTGATATCTGTATTCACATTTATTGATTCGGTGCTAAGACTTGGAAGATGGGAGAAAGTCAAGTTACCTGCTTAGAAAGAAAGTAATTAGTAATCGGAATTGGAATCGATCGCATTCTTACCGTCAAAAATTGTATCTGAAACTGGTGCTAACTTTAAGTTGGTTAAAATTGAGGTAATTATCCGGTGCTCAAAAGTTTTCCACCATGTAAACATTCACGAGAAAGTAAATATTTGATGCGAGAAGAAAGTCAACCAAAACATTAAGATTCCTAATCTACCACTCCCTTTCATCAAAAACTCATTTCAACTTTCTTCCACAAACTTTTACCACAGTCTAAATTGGCTCAGGCTACATAGCACTGGTCTAAAATAAAAAAGCTGGAATTGTTTTTAGGACTCTTTAATTGCAGTTGACATCCAAAGCACCAAAAGATCCATAGAGATACAGAAAGGGAGAGAGCAACAAGATACAAAATTATTTGGAAAAGCTGTCGGGCTGGCTGGTGAAAGTGGGGAAAAGTCTCGCCTAGAAACCAAGTACAAGACAGAAATTAAACGATTACTTGGACCAAAACTGTGGAATTTAAGAATTAGGCACGTCTTGTTTATTGTATAAATACGGGATTTCACATTTACATTTACCCTTGCCAAATACCATCTTTCCATTTGGGCACGTCTCATCCCCAGTTTCCCTTCGGTTCCAGCAATCAGTCAACACAGCCACGAAATACTCGACAGCCTCAAGAGGAAATCTGGAAAGGGAAAGTGGTAAAAGTGGGAGAGAAAGCAAGTGAAAGCAGACAAGAAGGAGGGAAGTGGAAAACAATCCGAATCAAAATTAGATCAAGAATCAAATTTGTGTTTTTTCCTATAATTATTTAAACTTCCGCTCCTTGTATGTTTTTGGGAAACTTTGAGTTGTTGAATGTGTAAGGGAGATTTGTAGTGTGAAAGTAGGAATGTCAAGGAGTTGGCCTAGAAACACGGTTTGTTTAGGAGAGGAGTAGGTGAGTGGGCCACGAGGTGAAAGTACTTTGATTTTAGACAGGGCTCTTTCTCCTTTTAATTGGGTACACCTTTAATTAATACTTTTGTTCGGTTTTCCTTCCTAGTTTTATCTCTTCGGTGTTTGTGTGCGTTATTCCTTTGGCTGTAGTTCTCCTTATCTCCTTATCATCTCACACATGGTCATCTCCGTGGGCTGAAAACCCACACACTCTTATCAGACTTACGACTTGAGTTGAGTCCCTTCCTAACGCCACAAGCCAAAGACCCACTTTCACCCTCAATCCTAATCTCTGTAGTTTCTATCTCAATTCCATTTTTGAATTTCCCATTCTGAAAGTTTTTCAATTGTAAGATTGTGAAATTGTGAAATTGTTGAATGTGTAAGTGTTTTTGTTGTGGTTGCTCACTGGTTCACCATCTTGTGTTTGACATTTACTCCGTTCTCTTCGTTTCCGTTTTGCGTGAGCGGTGAAAGCTGAAGCAGGCCATGCTTTGAAAATCGGTTTTTGTAAGACGGATGCGGCAATTGACTTTCACTCAGTAGGGTGGTTTACTCCGATTCTCCCTTGACGACTCGTACTCACCAGGTATGCAACCTTTTCTCATTTCCTCTTACGTGCATTCCATCATTTCTTCAACTAACTTAACTTACGCAGGATCTCACGAGCATTGAACATTTCATTCGCTACTCTTATTCTTACTCTCCTCCACCTCCGTCCGAATTCTATTTAAACAAGCCTTCTGAATTTCCATTTCGCATTTCTCCTCGGGTATTTTGAATGTTTTCCTTTCCTTGACTTAATTAATTGGGGTGTGGGAGTAAATGTGGTTTGGGCTTAAAAGCTGGAAGTGGAAGAAGACGACTTGTGGAGATACGCGGGTTTGAAGTGCACGAGGCTGGAGATGTGGTGTGGTGGAGTTGGGAGCGGTTGCCAAGCGGAAAGATACACGGAGATAAATTCGATATGGGGAAAAGTACTTCCATTAATTCGACGTAAATCACGAGCAAGTGTTTGATTTTGGAGAAAAATTGTGCGGACGGAGGGGACTAATGAAGCGCGAGAGACTGGGAGAGGAAATGGATCTTGTGGGCTATTAGAAGTAGTGGATGGAATGATATCCCCATGATAATCCCAGCCGAGGCTACATGCATACACGCCCACAAGCCCTCTCTTCCGTATGCGACACAAGATGTGGCTAAAAGTGTACAAGTCTAAGAAATGTGAGTAATGAGAGTCATGGAAGTGCATAGAAATGTGCAAGAGAAAAGTTTTCAAGTCTCCTCCTTCCCATCTCTCCACATCCACACAGTCACAACTCCTTTCATATTTTATTCCCAACGACTGCACGCTAAATAATGAAATAATGAAATGACTTCTCCCTCGTCCCTCTTCCACTTCCCTTTCTCCACAGCACCCATCCAGTCATCCAGCCACTAACCAGACCTTCAGCACATCCAGTCTAATCCACACAGTCTAAATCTACCAGCACAATCCAGACCAAGTACGACGAGTTATGCGCTTATGACCACGCTACTCCCAAGTGAGCGCGAGCGATTGCCGAGTCAAGAAACTGGGATTTCTTTACACACACACTTGCTATTTTGTTTGTTCGGGTGACAATCTTGCGTCAATTTGCTCTTGTTCAGGTTGGGTTAATGGCAGTCAGCGTAAGTAAGGAAGGTGTTGGGGTGCATCTTTTGAGGAGCAATGTGCTCCCCTTTCTCTCCATTGGTCGTTCCTCCGTCCTCATCCAAGGTGCTCCAGAACGTGTTGAGTTGTGGACGGAGGAAGTGGAGGGCAGTCGTCTCGAGATTTATGCATTATGTCCAGAGTATTTATGACGGGCAATAAGGATAACTATGAATTGTTATGGTGGCCATAAATACGTGACGAAGAGGAGAGTGCGGAGGGAGGCTGGCGATCACATCCACCTGCCCATTCCAATCTCCTTCTCCTCCCGTTACTCCCCATTTCACTTTCACCCACTTTCCCTTCCAGTCTCAATTTCCCAATTCTTCCAATCAGCGCTGGAATCTTCTATGCTATCATCACTGAATTCAAATCAAACAATTAGTAGCCACATCAGAGGGTCTCAAACGAAAATAGGAAAATAGGTCAAAGGACGAGTTTTCATCAACCAGACTGCAACCATTTTGAAAAGTTTGGAAACTTGACGGCAGCTACACATTGTCGTCTTTGAGCATTAAAGCCATTTGAGATAATTTAGAGCTGTGAGTCAAGATATTTTAGACTTAAAGAACGCCAAGCTTTTCCTTTGGTCCAGTTATGGAGAAAGTGTTGGTGGAATAATGGCCCAGGGAAAAGTAATGCGAAGCGG
Source organism: Ptenothrix huangshanensis (assembly GCA_036851915.1). Taxonomy (NCBI): domain Eukaryota; kingdom Metazoa; phylum Arthropoda; class Collembola; order Symphypleona; family Dicyrtomidae; genus Ptenothrix; species Ptenothrix huangshanensis. The sequence continues at coordinate 7,440 of JAAXYX010004012.1, read as the reverse complement.
ATAATGGGTTGATGGTTTAAGAGTGGACGCAGTTCGTCACGGTGATTGAAATGCGTGTGCGGAGGAGTAGTGGATGGAACGTGTGTACGTGCGTTCTGAAGACGAGGCAAGTTTGAATGAATTGATCGCGTCCACTTTCTTCCTCACACGTTCTCCCACTCTCTCCGTCTATTTAGATCATGTCTCGGGACAGATAGAAGGTGTTGTAGCTAATTTATGATTGACTGCCACATGATTTATGTGAACTTGTCCAATCTCTCGCCACTCACTCGTCCACCCAAACCAATATTCAATTCCCGCTCTCACCCAATATTGGCACAAGCAAAAATCCCACAACTTGTCTGTCACGAACCAAAATGGAAAAAAGGAGGAACGAGTGACTTGGAATGAAGATGTGAAAGCTTGTACCGGCCTTCAGATGAAAAGCCGAGAGAGAAAGCGAAGGTGGACGGGAGATAAGAAGTGGGCTATACAAGGATAAGGAGAATCTGGTAATGCGTGTTGGAGTTGAGTTGGGAATGTGAGTGAGGCGGAGACGGAGGAAGAGAGGAAAGTTGAGAAAGAGACAAGCACAAGACAAAGATAAAAGAAGGGAACTCGTGCAGTTGGCTTTGTGTTGTTTGTGGGCGTAAATAATAATATTAAGTTAGATTTGAATTGTGTCTCTTTCCACGTTCTACGTCGTGTCATCGGCAGCTTTCACTTGTCACTGAATTACACACGTTCCTTTTGTCACATTACGACTCGGGATATTGCTATGGTTATTGCTACACTTACCAACAACCTCCAACTTCCTCCTTCCGACTACCACTGCATCCAGATACAAATAAAGAGCGTAGCAGAGAGAGAAAGCACAAGTGAAAGTGCACCACGAGACTTTTGATTTGTGGAGACTCAATCAGTTGGCCGAGGTCCTTCAAGTGTACGTGAGCTGTTAGTGCTTCTCGTAACCGCTTTACCCGCCATTCCTTTTGTCCATCTTTTCCATGTCACATTTCCTTGGACTTTCTCTCGAACCTCTGGCGAATGAGTAAAGTGACCGTGGGAAGGAAACGAAAAGGGCTGAGAGGCCAGTGGGAAAAAGTGAGGCCGAGAGGGAGGAGGGTTTCGCGTTGGCTGTGTGAGTAGCTTTCGCCTTCAGTCTAACTTTCTCCCATTGTCCCTCTGCTTTCTCCCAGCCAAACAAATTGAGAGAAACAAGAGAAAATAATGTAAATCTAATGAAAGCAAATAAGGCTGAATGAATTCTTCTCTCTTTCCCTTGTTTGTCCTTGTCGCAGTCGCTCCAACTTTGTCCACTTTCTCTTTCTCGTTTCTCCTCAAATCTCTTGTCTTGTCTCTCTGTGGGTGTTTGTGTGTGGCGTGTTAACTAGCAAGTTCGCTTGTAGCTTGACTTGAGTCAAAGACTTTTTATTTCTATAAGTTTCCTCCTCGCTTCGTTTGTCTCTGTCGCTGGAGAAAGCTGACATTTCTAATCCCGATCTCTTCCTCCCTTAATATTTTAATTCGTTTCATTTTAGTCGCTTCCTCCAACTCTCCGAGTCAGAATCGAATCCCGTGGATCTTCTCCCGCTTTACATTCCACTGCTCTCCACCAACGCCATCTCCTTCACATCCGCTTTGGAATTTGCAAGTGCACATTGCGCTTTTTTGGAACGCTATTTATTTATTTACAATACCCTCCCATTTCAATTATGCATCGTCTGCTGTCTACGGCTTTTTACAGCCAAATAAGTTTCATCATCCACATTCCCTTTCATCCGCCTTATTTTCAAACAGCGAGCCCTTCTCAATTTTTATTTTTTATCAACGCCATCACCAAGGCTCTCATCATGCTCAGTGGAACGAGCTCAGTGAACATATGCGATATATTTTGTCCAAATATCAACAGTTCTAGTTTCGAGCACGAGCTGAATGCTCAACTACTTTATTTGAGATTTTGTAATTGTTATTGGGTACTCGGGGCGTGGGATTTTAGGGCCTACAAGATGACCGCCTTGTAATGAATTCATTTATTGCTGTTTCCGTTCATCGTCTGACCTCTTTGTTTTGGTTGCAATGGAAATCCGAGCTGTGGCACACGAACAGCTCGTCTTATAAAGTTGTGAGTTGAGCGTTTAGAAGTGAAAGTTGTGAGAAGGAAAGTGGAAGAGATGGAAATAAAGCGAAGGTGGGATGGTGGTATTGTAATATTGGGATTTATGAAGTGACTTTGGGGGAAATAAATATTTGGTCGGTGGCCTCTTGAGTGAGAGACAAAGGAGTGAGAATGAAGGTTTGGGAAAGAAAGGAAGGGAAGAGAAAGGAGGGTTGGAGATTGATGGAGGAGCAAGTGGATGCGGACAAAAGTGCATGGAATGTGAAATGAGGTTGTTGGGTTGGGAGACTGAGAGCGAGGAGCAGGTTGGGCCGGTGCAGTTGTCAGCTGCAGAGCAATACGCTGTCTCGGTTCCCTTTCTCCCTTTCTCTGTCACATTAATTCCTGCATCATGTTTCTTTGGCGTGCGGATTGTGAACATGGGATCGTTTACTCCTTCCATCGATGTTATTGCCTTCATTTGCATCTGATATTTATAAGCCCGCTTCGGTTGTCCGTCGTTCGTTGCTCCTTCGCGGGTGCATCTGCCCTCTCATGTGTCTCGCACCCAAATTGATTTCGTATAAATCTCACTACCGAGCTCCTTTCTCTAATTCTGTAATTGGCCCTCTTTAATGTATAAGCCTTCCGAGCTATCACTCCCAACGAGGACCCACATACCTCAGCTGTAATGCAATTATTATGGAAATGACGATGGCTTGTGTTTGTTCTGTCTTGAAATGACAATCTGAGGCGCCATTCCGTCGCCACCTCTCCATCTCCAAACAAATTTAAAACTCCACCGGCTTCTTCAGTCACATTTATTTATAGCCCTTAGCTTATAGCGATGGCTTACAGTGAGTGGCAACTGAACAAATGGAAATCTCAAGTGCACGTCGCATCTGGCAACCAGGGAAACACAACGAGATGGCAACATCTTCAACCACGAGATTGACAAAGTGCTCGCTTCAAGGGAAAGTAGGGCGAGGTAGCGACGGCAAAACAACCACATTTCAAATTCGTCAACGTGGGAGAAAGTAGGAGAAAGCGTGGATATGAAATTACCAAAACACTCCCAACACATGCTTTAGACCGATCAAGTGTATTTGTAGGGAAAAGCGTTTAAAACGTCAAGTACACCGTCAAAACTAAACAACCTTAAAACAGGAAAAAAAATCCAACTCAAGCGCCAAAAACTACTCGTATTTCAAATTACTATAAACACAAGAGACAACTCGGATGATCAAGAACACAACAACACAATTTGAGTTGAAAGATGCAATTTAGATTCGCTTTCATCTTTTACTTGCACTTCATATAAACTTGAGAGAAATTCTAAATGCGCGCATAGTTAAACACAATCAGAGTAGGGGTTTTCCCTTGTAAGATGCATTCGTTTTCACGTACTGGGGAAAGTAGGAGAAAGTACAAGGGAAGGAGAAAGTTGGCTAACACCAGGAAAGCTCAAGACATCCGGAGAAATGAGGGAAACTGGAAAGTAGAATTCGGGAGGAAATGCAGAAAGGAGAGTAATTTGGAAGGTACGGAAATTAAAAGAAATGGGAATGAGAGTAAATCGGGAGAAAGCAGAAGATGGTAGCTTAAGGAAAGCTTAATAAATTGTGAGAAGAGAGAGAGTGGAATAATTTAGGAGAAAGGTGGACTGTAAGGGGGGCTGGGAGGGAATTGGAAGATGGGAGAGGAGATAGAAGGACAGGCAGGGATAAGAATGGACGAGAGAAAGGAGAAGGGGAAGGAATGGAAAGTGAAAAAATGGGAGAAATGGTGGTTTAGGTGAAGGTGTGCGTGTGGAGGATTATGATAGTGATTGATGGTTTATCTGAGCTCGGTTTGAGTGACTGTTGATTGAGCTTGATGAGTTTCTTGAAAAAGCGCATTCATTATTTCATTTGGAATGATGAGGCTGTGGTTGTGTGGTAAGGGTCGATTAAAGTATGCCACGCCAAGGCATTCATGTATCTCTTTATGCAACATTAATTAGCTGACCGATTTCCTCCTTCAACTTTCGCTTTCACCGCGCTTTCCCATTGCCGAGGGTTCCTCGTGGACTTTCCTGCGCTGCTCTTGTGATGCTCAGTGGATTTATTCTGAGGCGAGAAGACAAAGGGAGGTTGGGGAAAGGAAAGTGAAAGCTAAAGAGTGTGCATGGGAAATAATGAGTGGGTTAGTGCTGAAGTTGGAGGGAAAGGAGAATGGAAGTTTTGTGCATGGCGTTGTGTGTGGTTGACTGCTTGGATTTTCCTTGTGTTGGTTGTTGTGGAAGAGGACAGTGCAGTGGTGGTCGGGCAGAGTCTTGATGCCTTCAGCCTATTAGTCGAGCATGGGAGAGCAGTGAATGCTGGGAATGGAAGTCGAAAGGTGGCCGGTGGGCGCTGTGCTCTTTTCCTTCCTCGAAGCTTGTGCGGCGATGGGTGGGAGTTGTTCCTTCTCGTTACAAACCGTCCTTCACAATCTTGGCTGATTCGAGCGTATAATTGCACTTCTCCGTGCTTTTCATACGGCCCAATTCTTCAGCTCCTGGGACTCGTCTCCGCTCCAATTAACCTTTCGCAGTCCGCTTCCATCACAAACCAGAAACAACGTGCCAAACTGAATAATGACGCTCTAGGAGGATTCTTGACTGTTGAGAACCATGCGGCTTCCTTACCGTCAAACCTTCCAGTACTTTGCCTCGTTCGCGGGAAAATCGCCCAAAAGATTCCTTGCGTATTTGAGCACCTGTCTCCATTTCCATGAAAATCTTTCCATGTAAATGTTTTGGAAATGTGTAAGGAATAAAGAGAAGTGAATTGGAGCTCAGGGACAGCAATGAGCCTCACTCACTCGCTTGCACCTACAGCACACCGATAGTTGACACAAATGTATTTTCCACGGATCGTTGCTCAGATTCGCATTAAAATTGCTCATGTGACACTTTATGAAAACACATGCGAGAAATGCGTATCGTGGTCTTAAGTGACGTGGAGGTTAAAAGTGTGGCTTTGTAGCAAGTTTGAAAGGTTATAAAATAAGTTGGGCTAATAAAGGGAGATTGAAAAGATTTGTTTGCGTAGACAAGTGAGTAGAGCCAGCGTTTAGCGTAGTTGCGTGTACCGTAGCGAGGGCCAGGATCAGGATACAGAGCCATTTAGATGGAGGGACGAGTGGACGTGCCTCTTGGAATTGCTCAAGTTGACACGGTGTCATCGTCCGTGTGGAGTTACCCAAAGGCAGCCCAGCTACAAGAGCTTCACTAACGACCAAAATAAAGCAATTACAATGAGTTACTAGCGGCGTGATTGGAACTGACAGGACAACAATTAAATTAGTAAAGTCAAATGGAATTAGCGGAGCAATAAAATGATGCGCTCATTGAAGCCGTAGCAAGTGCAGTTGAAGGTGGAGCTGTGTAGGAAGTGGAATGTATCGGTGGGAGTGGGGAAGCTCCTCTCCTTCATAAACGTTCCCAAAGTCAAACGGAATTGCGAACAAAGCGCGTCTCGTTTCTAAAAGCTCAAGGAGATAACGCCATAAGCTGGAATCAAAGGGAAAATGAGGAGCGATGAATCTCGATGTTCCGGGCAGTTGTGTCATGTCGAGGCAGAGCGAGCAAGTGCCCACATGAGAGAAGGGCGATGAGAAAGTGCATGGAAGGGGGTCATTGATTGTTCCAGCTTAATGTCCTCCCTTAAATCAATTTCAATTTGAATCCGTACAGAGTATCGCACTGTGTCTCACTTTCTCAACAAACTTTATTATGTCGAAGAAGGTGCGCCCAACGGAAAACAAGGCAGTTGATGCAATGTAGAGATAATGAAATGATGGGAAACATGTGAATGGAGTGAGTGTGGATCACTGGAATATTTCCTAACCTGGAGTCCGCTTCCCTTCCGCCTCAAACTGTTCGTGGTTATATAATGAATTTTCTTGACCTTGTTCCACTGAACTTGATTCATTTTAGAACCAACTCCCGGCTTTAGAAAAATAATTCCATTTTTTTGTTCGGTGTCAAACAAACTTTTTAAATGTAGTTCTTACCAACCAACTGAATTATGTTTCTTTGACAACCAATACAAACCTATCGCTCATTTAACCGTGCAAAAAATGTTAAGTTAAATTCATGATTTCATCCAAATTAATTTTCTTTACCTGCATTTAAAAGGCTGAAGTCAGACTCGAAAAAACCCAAGTTATGGTTTTTATTGATAAATAGCAAAGTATAACATTTTCCCTTCAGCTGTAGCTGAGAAAACAAGCATACACAAACCGGCCATTGTGCATGCCTTTAGTGCTCCACACAGGTATAAAAATCGTGTACCCTTACCCGGACGTCGGGTACAGCCAAATTTGTACCCGGACCCGTGGACCTGGGTCCAAGTTTTCATTATTCATTGCAGAAACGAAATACAGGTGTATTGCATATTCGAAGCGCTTTTTCATAAGCGTTTTTATTTGATAAAACTCAAATAATAGCTTAAAAGTAATAAACTTAAAATAATACATTTATATATTGTATTAACATTCCCCTAACCAACGTAAGTTTGAATTTCCCGCGCGTGCTTCGCGCTGCGTGTTGGATTTTTACAAAACCCATGATAAAAGACTTGTGTACTTTTCTCTTGTTTACAATTTAACGCTATTCCCGCCAAAATGTATGGCAACCCTATTGAAGCCTATGGTCACCCTAGCGCAAAATTTTCAAAAAATCGTGTTTTTTATTTTTTTCTGAAAACTTCAAAATGCATGTTTTCCAACCAACACTTTTTTCAATTGCCGCCCCGCCTCAATTACCTAGTAGGTAGTTGCAACATTTTTCAACCGTTCCGAATCCCATTCTTTAACCCATTGCCACGCCCAAAGCACCGCCCGCAGTGCTCCGACAAATTTTGTGTAAACGCGTATTGACTCGAGCGTCGTCTTTTTCCTGTAACATTTTTCCTGTAACATTTCACGCCTGAGGCGTGAAAAATTCACGAGAAATAACTTATGGCCTTTGTTCATCAAAATTTGTTTTCGTTCTTGACGCCGCATTTATTAAGCAAAAGTTACGTATGATACACCGTCAACCAGGCGCACATTTTGGTCACGATTGCAATTTTTTGCCGACGCGTGCTTTTGTTAAAAGCCAAAACGTGCGCCTTTTGCAAACGTTTTTGGCTCAAGAATTAAAATTTTGAATTTCCGCGCCAAATATTTTTTAAGCAACATCAAACCATGCAAGGTTAAGATTTCACATTACAACTTAATGTTTTGAGTGAAAACCCATGTATAAGATTTTTTTAAACGCATTTGTTGCGCTAAGTTTATTCGTTTTTCACCCCCCCCCCTTTACAAACAAGCACAAAAATTCCTAAGTTGAGTTA
>JAAXYX010004011.1:0-13100 GCA_036851915.1 Ptenothrix huangshanensis | reverse complement strand
GTGCTTTTTAACCCGGCGCTTATTTGCACCCGGCGCTTATACGCGACCCGGCGCTTATTCGACACAATACGGTACTTGTTATTTCAATCAATTTTACTATGTACTGTTGTGTTTTAAATAAAAAGATAAATATTGGGGTATATGTATAGTCCGATTCAGCCGAAGCTCTTACAGACTCGTAACCCATCTTTTCCTTTATTATACTTTTCGAATTATTTACAAGTACAAGGTTACGTACCTAATTATAGGTTTGGAGTCAGGAGTTGGTCAGGCAACCGCGTTATTCGCTCGGCTACTAGCATGAAGTTTTTTTACCTTTCCCCCTCCTACCTTTCCGCGACTCCACCCCCGCTTGGTCTCCTTGTGAACTTCGAGGAAAAGCCTCGGTCTGGGAAGATCGCCCAGGGTGAGGGAAAAAACTCGAGACGCCTCCGCCTGGGTTCGAACCGGCACCTTCGAGGCCTCCTTTACAAGGAGAAGCTGCTTAGTAGCTAACGACGTTAACCTGCAGACCACTGAGCTCCACGTACTGTTGTATTTTGCCATTTTGTCCGCTTTGAAAATTCAGAAATAAAGAGTTTTGCCAAACTATCCGGGTTTGTTGCCAAAATGTCCGATTTTTTGCCATTTTGGATTTGCCAAAATGTCTTTTGCCAATCTATCCGGGAATCGCAGAAATATTTGGAGTAAAAATAAATTATTGTTTTACTGGTCGAATCTTTTTTAGAAGAAACAGTATTTAATTTGACATCTATAATATTCCTTCACTTTAAATATTAGTTACGATAATCGTATATATTTATCTATAGTTCCAGGATTCCAATCCCTGCCTTTAGAATTCGCTCCTAGACTCAATTCCTGCCCCTTTGCCAAAACTGCAGTGAAGGACGGTGCAAGCAGCTTTATTCCACTGCAACTTTTTCGGTAGAATTAAATAGCCTTCCATTACTATTCCTGTTCAAGTTCAGGGAGTAATTCATTGCCCCATACCTCCCAAACGAAAAAAGTAATAAAAAATCGTCTTTGAAAGGTGCATTATGTATGTACAAAGTTTCTTTTATCAAATTCAAAAATAAATAAAGAGAAACCGTGTTCTCTTAATTGACACAATATATTTTTAGGGCTGTTGGAACAAAAAACTAATTTCCAAAAACTGCAACAGCATCCAATTTTAAAAATCGGTGAAAATTTCAAAATCAACATTTCGACTCCATTTTATGTGGAACTTGCTTTACATAGGGTAAAATTTCCAATAATTCCCCGCAAATTGTTTGGTGAGCAAATTTTCAGACCCGGGAATCATTACAGGCGGGAAATGATTACCAACCTCGAAAGTTTATGCGGTCATTATTGTTATATACATTAAAATATAGATCTCACAAATTGTGACTTTTAAAATTTACTAGGTCCTTATTCTAAATTCTAAAATCCTGAAATCTTTATATTTCCTCTTTTGCGAAAAATGTGTTGTCTTCAGTGGTCATCCAATCAGTTTAAGAGTCAACTAATAGTAGTAGCATGGGATTATGAGTAAATGCTTTAAATTGAAAAAATTAATAATAAAATATAATGTCGACATTTCGAAAATATCTTAATAACCCTAAATTACTGTATATCCTAGTACTTGAAATTTGTTTATATTTTACTGTCATATTGGCAATTATCATTGTAGGTAACAATGTAATAAAATTATTACTTTCTCTGTTACACAACTGTAATAGCCTCACGACTCAGTATACAGAATAAAACATTTTTAACTTATGGTTAGAGTATTTTAATATCACTTCTTATGTACTAATATTTAACTGTCCATAAAGCCGATGGAAAAATGTGGAATGCTTCACGATTTTGCGTGTCATACCGGATAATTATTTCTAATTCTATCTCTTTGCCCCGTGAAAATATTAGAGCCGGGGAATTATACCTAATTCTGTTTGCCCCGGGAATTATTAGAGGCGGAGAATAATTGGAGGTTTTACGGTATACAGGCTTCAAATTTTCAAAACAAGTGATGTTTAAGTTTTTTCGTTTGACTCCAGAGCCAGAATTTAGATTTTCCTTAAGGGCAGACGTCGAAAATATCTTGGGAGTTTTTTCATTTGAATTATATACATGTCAAGGTAGTATTTTTGTGCACACAAAGACGCCAAAAGTACTAAATGTTAACTAATTGGATAGGCACAATTTTGTAGAGAATTTAATTTGGATTCCAAGCCATCTTGGCAAAATATCGGCATGAAGATATTTGAACTCAATCACCTTTCAATCGAACTAACTCATAAATACATATTAAAAATATCTATCCAACAAAAATGCAAGAATTAGCGTTACATGCTAAATGCTTGCAAAGCACTGCGAAGGAATATAAAGTCCAAGGTGACATGGACTCAGAATTGAATGCAGATTTCGAATTTGAACTTGTTTTGACGACTCGTTTTGGCGGGAATGCGCTCAAAAATATTTTTCGTCTTAGTTTTTTGTTTGTTGACAATCAACAAGCAAAATAAATTCAAATATTCAAAAATAAAAAAGTTTAGGTATACCAATCAAGTACCAGCATTTAAATTCACATTTTTGAGATTTGAATGGTCGTAAGGAACTAGTGCGACATGAAAATCTTTAGGACACAAATTTTACATATCCATGTTATTCAAGGTAGCTGGACTCTTGGTTGCTCGGCTCACGGTTGACGTCACTGGTAGAGGTTCATCGTGGTAATTGTATGTACGGCAGAGTGGTAGAATGGTCGAGATGGTATGATGGTAGGGTGGTAGAGAAGGTATGATGGTAGAGATGGTATGATGGTAGAGATGGTATGATGGTAGAGACGGTATGATGATAGAGATGGTATGATGATAGGAAGGTAGTTTTTACCATCTACCATCATACTATCTCTACCACTCTAATTTATACTGTAGTTCATAGTGTTCATACCCAGCAATTTATCAGCAGGAAACAGATACCGTTAAACTTCAAACAATTCCCTTCCTAAATGCATTCCCCACCTTTGAATAATGTACCGATTAGCATGCTGAGACTGTAAATTCCCCCCTTTAATAATTCCCCGGTACATTAATCGAGAGAACACTAAAATCGGTACTGTAAGTTCGAAGCCATACTTGGTAGGTAGAAAACGAATTTTACCATTGGGTTCTCTGCGTACATTGTATACCTACCATGCATCATGTGTAATTAGATAATATTTCCCATTGATAGAGAAACGAAAGCCAAATAAATATAGGTACTTCGGTTCTTACTTCGTACCTTCTCTGAAAATTTTTGAAAAAAAAATCTCACTTGGGGCTACCTGTAGAGAGCCGAGGAACCAAAAGAGTCTAGCTGTCTTGCATGTCATTCCTTACAAATGGAGTAAAATTTTCGACGTCTGCCTTTAAACCTTCATACATACAATAAATTAATGAACCAGTAATATAGCTATTTATTGAGTTTCAAAGTCCAACCCAATTTTGAAGTTGGGACACTTTAAAGTTTGGAAGCCAAAAATTTCAAAATTTGGAAGCGTACAATCTTTTTGCAAAAATTTTGAATCTTTTGCTTTATTAAGATGTTTCTGTTCGTATAACACATGTCCTTTAGCAATAAAAAGTAATGTTTGAAGAAAATCCTTGTGTCTAGAAAAGTCCTAATTTTCACCCACTCAAATCTGGTCAGCCTAGTCACCCGAATCTCGAATAGCGTACAACTTGTTTCCAGCAATTCGTTTTAAGGTAGTTTTGCCATTTTTACCACAATTGTATCTTCCCAAATTATACTATTTCCAAGCTAGTTTCAGCTCAGCAGTATTGAAATTCCGTTGGATTATGTAGTAACGTATGTCGTAAGAGGCATCTGGCGAACTTTTGTACACATGTATTTGACTAAAATAAGTTATGTACCTTATTTGCTTTGACAAGAATTGACTTTAGTAGAGAAAACATTGGCCTCTTTAGGTAAAGCGTGTTAACAGAAACGTTTTATGCAGAATGACTTCAGGAGGCTTGAAAGTTCCAAAAAGCACCATTTCTACAAGCGCACCACAGCATTGGAAAATTAGGGTCAAATTGACAGTCCAGAACTGTTGATCTTATTCCCTTTAGCACATGAACTCGGGAGTTAATTTTTCGAATATCATAAATCACCACCTGCGTCATTCAAACTTTAGTAATTCCTTGTGTGTTTTCCCAGCATTTATGATGTAACACAAAGTAGACATGTAATGTATTCCTTCGTAATTAAAGGCTGAGCTAAACGGTTTAAGAGTGATGGCCATCCCGTTGGTACTAAGTCCGTATATATTATATAGTATCTGTACTACGATTTGCTTAATAATTATTAGTGACAATAGTCCTTACCGAGTTATCTTCAAAACCAGAAGCAATGTACCTTCCACACGGCGATATTGATGGCCTTGCAGTTGGTACAAAAGCATTAAAATTGACGTCGCTAATCCTCGTTACGCATCTGGAAGGACAAAATCAATAATTACGTCTAATCTAGAAGCATTCATATAAAACAGCAAAGCTTGAAAGACAAGTACTAGTGTAATCAAAAAAGTTATATGAATTGAACAATGCTATCTATATGCATGCGGCTCCTTTAGCGGCGCATGCCTTGCTAGCTACGAACATGTCCACCTTTGAGGATGACCACAATTGTTAAGCTAGTATGTTGACATGCTTACTTTGAAGTTCTTAAATCCCAAAGTTTGATAGGATCCAAATATGATGGAGATGATGTAAGAATAAAATCGCAAATGGCTGTTGAACCCTTCGGAGACTCGTTAAAACGTATGCAATTTATAGGACGAGTATGGCTGTGAGGTATCGCTAAAGCCACTCTTTCCGCATTAACATCGAAAATTTGTAAACACTTACTGGATAATCCACAGCCAACGAAATCTGAAAGAGATTATGTTAGTTAGAAGATATAAAAATCGCCCGATTTACTTTCACGGGGCGCCGAAGGATATGCTTGTGCGAAGCACCGAGAACGAGCACAATAGCGAATTACCTATGTGCAAGAAAATGAAAGGCAATACAACCGTGCGAGTGCCTTCGTGGTGAACGCCTCGCAACCATAGTTCATTGTTAGCAGCGTTAGCGTTGCTATTACAATCAAGGTTGATCAACCTTGATTACAATCGTCCTTTTCTCCAGATTTCGTCCGCCGCCCTCAACTTTAGTTTTTTTGTTCCACCAATTATGTACATACATTTATTGTCCGATCTCAACGAAATTTTGCATACAAGTAACACTAACGTAAGAGTTTAATTGACCAGGATTAGACGTCGGGTTTGGCGGAGGGAGCTCCTTAAAAATTAAAACATTTCCGACTCTAGTGGTCCCAGTTATCAATGTTGAATGAAATTTTGTGTACGAGTTATTGTTATTGGTCTAAGCTTCTGCACGACATTTCAGCCAAATTGAGTGGTGGGTTTGGTAGCCGGAGAGCGGTTTATGTACGTTAGTGGCGTAGCAACCGCAAACGTTAATGTATCTCAATGGAACTTTCCACACACATTCAACAGATCAATCTATGTTATGCTTACTGAATTCAGACGTATTGGACGGCGGGTTTGTCGGCGGGAAAGGAAATAGAATTAACAGTTATTTATAAATTACATGCCACATCATGGCTGGAGTTTGTATTGTATGGTTTACAATTCAATGCAGAAGCGGATAAACTGGAAGTATTTTTTCATCAACATAAAAAATTCCTGCATTAGATTATTTAATACAATTATTATTACTGGATGAAAAATAAAAAAATAATAAATTACTGTGCTACAACTTAAGCTCCGCCTTCCGTTTAGCTTCAGCACGTGGAACAAAAACGAAACTGCAAAAATTATTTCATTGAATTGTGACGACAATCACAACTACATAACTACATTGAAAATATTCTCAAAATCCGGAGTACAAATGTTAAACCCACAGCTCATACGTTTTCTTCGTGTTTCATTCTTGTTTTCCTACATCAAGAACTAGTCTAAACAAAATAAGATCAAAACGTATAACTTGAGTTAAGAGGCAAAGTTTGTTCTTAACTTGCGATAAGGATTTCAAGGCAACAAGATGCTCTTCGGAAACAATACAATCTACTAAAGGCATAGAAGCAACTAATAACTAACTATACCGCTAACGCTGCTAATTGGAACATCACTGTGAAGTTTTTTCCTTATAGATGCGAACACCGCAAAATTAGTTAAATATTAAATTAATTAACTGTGCAAACGGCAGTAATTCGAATTCTACCAAAAACAATAGGCTTCTGACGGTCAAAATATCCAATCTTTAAAAAACATAATGATGCCAAAACGTCAATCCGTACACCCGTAAGCGCGTTTCAAGACAGACAGGCGGACGGACGGACATTGAGCCAGAATAATAGAAGCTTGAAGTGCTTCGCACAGCATCTAATAACGAGAACAAACCTTGTAACAAAACGTTGTTCGATAAAGTAACTAATATGAGTTTACAGTTAAGAATAATTAAGGGTAGAGACAGAGAAAATCGTAATTTACTCGAGTAAAATTGATTAGCAGCTGCAGTCGCCGTAATAGTTTGACAGGGTAGGAGAAAACTTCCAGCTTTCAAATTTACGTTTCCACTATCTCTGATGGAATAGGAATACAGGACAAGACGATTTTCCTCAGGCTGCAAGACAAACTTGTCCATGAAATAAAATTGAGAGCCCATTAGCTCGTTAAATTTAGATGAAAATTTGAAAGTCAGCAATTCTTTGTTATTTTGCCAGTCCATCATGGTAGTTTTACAGTCATTGGTTGCCACAAGCTATTGAAATTCAGAACGATGCAACATTACTCTTATAGTCATGCTGATAGTAACTTGGATTCATTATAATATCACATTTTTGCTGCAGATAGGGTTCTGACTTACAAGGTATTTTGAATTAAATGCAAAGTGAAGGGATGACACTCTGCTCATGTCCTTGTAAACTCTTAAATTTTCAAAAGTTGGTTGGGCTTTGATCACCACCATGGGACTAACATTGGCACCTAAAGCCATATATTTTCCGTCATAACTGCTTCCCATTCTGATATATGAAACTCCCGTCTCGGACAAGCACGAAAGTAAGTGTTTGCTTCGATCAGACTCAAAGTTCAAATGTTCTTTGGTGTACACCATTTGAGTATCACAATCCAACTTCAAAATTCTCGGAGACCTTGCTGGAGTGGAACTGATCTTGAAGGCGCAGTTCTGACCTGAAGACGAACTAATACAATCCCCACTGGCTTTACAAGTCCATTGTGTTTTCTCCATTTTCCGCGTGAGCTTGCTTGAATCCCCTCTGGTGGAAGTCGCTTTTAGGGAATTTCTACTTGAGCTCGCTGGTATAGAGGTTACGAAAGATCCTGTGCTAGTACTTCCAGACAATGGCTGAGGCGCTAAAGCATTCTTGCGGTATGACGACCACGTCATTGATTTAACTGGTTTGGGTGGATTCCGAGGACTTTTCAATTTCTTCCGTAGGACTGATTTTGAATGTATGGTATCACTAAAATTAAATTTCACACATGACATTTACAAAAGGATTTTTGTTTGTATACTCATCAGCAGTAGATATTAAGAATAAATTCTAGGAATTAGACGAATCTTTTAAAGTGTAGTCTAAATATTTGAGAACAACTTTGTTAAGCCTACCAAAAGATGTGATTTTGTGCAGCAATAACATGATTTCATTATGGGCCATAATTTATTTGGCAGTTCCAAAATAATCTTGATTGGCAGTTACGAAATATTTTTTTAGCGGTAGAAACTTCAGCAGTTGGAAGTAGCAGTTAATTTGGTTATTTGGCAGTTTATGTGTTTATATGGAAATTCATCACATCTTTTGTATATTGAGTACTAAGTCATACTTCGTGTTAGTTGCAACGAAAACAAAATTGTGTTAGCTTATAATTCCAGACACCAGGCCGTGTTCGTTACATTTATGGTAAAATAGAACTTGTTATTGTTGTTATTGAGAGTATAAAAAAACTACAAGTTACAATAAAAAATAGAAAACAAAAATAAAATACACAAGAACTTAAATTAAAAATTCAACAATGAATGATGGTTGTGTAGATTTGTATAAACCCAAGATCAAAAGTGAAGTGCAAATGCATAAAGTTATAAGGCTGAAGAAAACGAGACGTTTATCAAGGACTTTGACTAGGGACGGGAGATAGAATTTGAGAATCTTAAAGACGAAGAATTTGCAAATTAAATAATTTTTTAAGTCGAGCTAGATTGAGGTCAGGCTAAAACGCAATAACATGCAATTAATATCAACTCTACACAATATGCAAGTAAACGCATTTGTAGCATGGTTGTTCAATTTATTAGAATTGTGAAACTTTCCCTACACAGCAATTGATGTCGCACAACAGCAACGTGGTAATAATGGAATAAACGAAGACGCCCGGAAAAACACTTTGCTGCATTAGTTCGTTCGGATTGTTTAATCTTATCTTATACAAAACTGTTCATCTTTAGTTACCTTTTTGCATTCTTTTAAATTGATATACATAAATGCTAAAAAAATATTTTTTGAAATTCGTACTGCTACGTAGCACTGCCAGAAAAAAGATTTTTTGCTACTGCTAATAAAATACTGCCAAAAAAATAAAAAGAACTGCCAAAAAATGATTTCCCCATTTTATTATTAAAGTACTCTACAGGTATTACTGTCAACGCGAATCGAATATTTGTTTAAGGTGTAGTGTCTTAAGTTTATTCTCTTTCATCATGTTCCAACCTAGAAATCAGGAAGCAACTCTCCGAAAACGTGATCGGGCATTGTGAACAATGTATACCAATCCTGAACATGTAGAGGGTTTTATCCATCACTAATTGCATGACTCCGACGAGTTCTGAGTTAACATCATCAAATGCAAGCGTGATTGCATTAACTAGTAGTCCCACATCGGTGCTCAAATCTGTCAAAATTACACAAAAACTGTTAAAACTCATCAACTAATAATGCATCTCTTATACCAGCCATCGCAATCGTGTGAGTAGGAGGTTCACAATACAAAACATACATTCCATTAAAAGCTTAGAAAAAGTATGACCTTCATTATCTGTGCTCCTAGTAGACAACAGCCAATTTACATATATTTATATCCTTCTAACATTCAAACTATTCTACCAAAGGTACTTGAGTAATAGGTTGCATTCTATCCGATAGTCCTTCAGAACTGCGAACTTAAACTAACATAAACTAAATTGTGAACTATTAAAGCCGTGGATCTATATTTGTTAAACATGCCAAAATCCTTGAATGAGGAAAAACTTGAAATGTTAGAAGTAAACGGAAAAGACGTCAGAACACCAAGCTGTTTTGTTTTTAGGTTGTTATGTATATCATGAGTAACGGTACGGCTGGGATGAATGTCCTGAAATTATCTAAATACTTATTATTTCAATCAATTTTACTATGTACTGTTGTATTTTGCCATTGTGTCCGTTTTGAAAATTCAGAAATAAAGTTTTGCCTAACTGTCCATTTTTGTTGCCAAAATGTCCGAATTTTTTTGCCTTTTTGGTTTTGCCAATCTACCCGGGAATCGGACAAGACGAGTATATTTGTTCGTTTGTTAGCTTTAAAAGGTGTTGTTGGTAAGTTGATACGATATTCATTCAGTATTACCAGTACGAGTCGAGTCAAGTAGAACCGTAATCATGAATTGAACTTCTCCTACTCATCCGCGTTTGTGAGTGTACTAATTAAATACATTAACAGGCAGGATTAAATAATGCTAGCCTTCATATCTCATGAATAGTTCCACTTCTCCGCTTCGCAAGTTGAGAACTGAAATTCTTGTTGTTGATGCAACCACCGTTAGGAGTTGGGGGCAATGTGATCTTGAATCATTGTGTAAACCTTTTGCACCCGTTTCGTTTACGTCTGAGACCTTATCATTACTGTTGTCTTCAGTATGTGCCTCGACTGGGACGACATTATTATTTCTGGGGCTAGAACCACAATCACGCTCAGAGTTTGTACATCGGGAAATAAAACGTGCATTCAGAATTCGAAATTCTATCTTCATTGATTGTGCTAAACTGTTCTGATGTTCTTGAATTCCACTAGTACTATTACCGCCTTTAACAAAGAATTCTTCAATAGAGTCTGGGTGAAACAAAATGATTTCTTATATAATTATACACGGTAAAAAGGTGTACTAGAGATATCCATTAAAAAATAGAGCTCTCTATTAATCGTAATAGGGAAATCGTTTAAATTTTAAAAAGTATTCAATGGAAAATCCGGTTGGTTTTGGTTTAATAGGTTATGGGTTTCTCTATTAATATGGAAAAGCAATAGTGATCTCTATTGATTTTTGCAGAAAATTTTATTGCACACCATTCAACCGAAAATTCTATTACTTTTAATAGAAGCCACTATGGCGCAATTGTCAGTTAATAATCTATTAGCAAAATTCAACCGAGGTTTCCATTGATCTTGTGATTTGTCGAAAGTTTTCAGTGTGTAGGTGCTCAAAAGTAACATTGGTAACTGTTGCAGCGCAGGGGTCTAGCGCGTCGACCATAATACCCTGGATGCCCCAGGCTCGAATCCCGTGACCGTCACCTTTTTTTTTATTACGGTGAATGTCTAATACAAATCTATTAATGTAATAGAAGTAACTATTACACTAATCAATAGGGATCTTATAAAAAATGTGATAGTCGTCTCTACTAATTTTTACAGCACAAACTATTAAATGGATTAACATGAATCCCTATTGATTTTAATAGAGGCAGAGATAGAGGTAGAAACTCAACATTTAATTAACTATTGACAAATTTAATAGGTTCCTTTATCGATGTTTTTGTTGTAGTGATTTCTATTAGGAAATAATAAAAATCCCATTGATTTCCGACTATTTTTTAGCGTGTAGGAATAGCATAGCCGCATTGCAAGTGAAGGATTTTCCATTATGAAATAATCCACGTTGTGACATAAACACGATTGTACTGTACCTTCTACTTTTAATCGATTAATAAGCAAAAATCCTGTAGAGAGTAGTAAATACACTTCGACTTGTCCATCGTGACCCGAGATCATCATGTAAGTATCAGAATTATCGAAAGTCAAATCCGCAGCAGCCATAGACTTGATTTGAGGTACTGATCTGTGATCCAATAGTTTTCCACTGATTTTGTCGTTACGAGCTGATACGTCCCATAGCTAAATTCGTACAATATTTCAAAAACATGCTAATTTTTCACGTAAATCATCAACATCCTCTTCACTAGATTCAAATCATACTATTCTGTTATACGCTATACTGTGTCATAATTGACAATGATTACAATGCGGACACATTCCAGCTTACTCACCCGCATTGATATTCCATTCCCATTTGCTACGCCAATGACATTTAGTTTCGAATTATTCATGAAGCAGCCAATCCAGGTGCTTGGCTCCTTAAACTTCTCAATTGTTGCAAACATTTGAATATCAGATAAATCCAAATAACCGGTAGAACTCTGTTGATATTTAATAGTTCGAAAGAATAGCTTAAGCTTAAGTTCGATTTGAAGCTTTTCGAAAATCCAGAAAGTATGCAAGTATCAATTATACGTTATGTCGGAAAATGCAAAATGTTTTAAGACTTTTCAGAGAAGGCAAAACGTTTTAACTAAGACATTACTTTTTCGACCCGGTTGACATACAAGTACTTAACATAGCTTAAAACAAGGAATTACATGTAACTCGGGGATTGGGTTGAAGGCCGGGTTCGGAGATGGTAAAAACCATGTCTGGCAAAAAGGTAGTATATACCGTGGCATAAAGTGGCAAAAAGTACGTATTATTATAATAACTGCTCAAAATTCAGATTTTGAAGCACAAAACTGTGACTTCCTTACAGATCTTCCACTTTCAGTTTTCACAGTCGCGTTGGCATGAAGACGAATGGGAAGTTGCACCGATTTTACATCCAAATTAAATTAGGTATTCCCCAATAGGTATATAATTACGTATAAGTACTGCTAATAGAGATGGGGAGTTACTATATTTACAAAAGTCAGATTTTTGGCCGGGGAGTTGTTAGAGACTGGGGTTCTAAGAGAATTTACGATAAGTATATCGTGGTTTGCATTGCAACTTCAAAGATGATATGAAAATACTTACAATGGTAACATGTGAAACACAGCGTATTACAATTATTTCATCCACTTTGGAGAGGCAGACAAAGACGTCCATGTCAGTTGCAAAAATACTGCAGTCTAATGTCTTACCCACACTTTTTGCAACTTTTTTTCGATCCCAGTCCCCTGCGGATGAAACCAGTTATCAATTGATTCGTTCAAATAACATATATCACCTGTACATTTTATTCTCAATCAAGTTAATAATGGATTATGATAGAATACAGCAATGGTACTTAATTGCGATCATCGCGTAGTTATAATCATTTGAGATGAGTATGAAAGTGTACGGTGATTTACTAGAGGTTCTCTATAGTAGATAGGTATGTAAAGTACAAATAAAATGGTAATGCTGAAATTATGTGCATGTCCATGCTTTTATACTTGAACCTGGAACTCAAACGATCGCAACTAAGAGATGATCACATCTACCTCACTCTACCTAGCTTTCATCGTATTCTAACAGAATGAGCTAAAGAAGATGGTAGATTTTAAAAATGTGTTTCTTACGAAGTAGTGAGTCTTTTTTCCAAATGTAAACGGACTCGTCAGTGCATGTGCAAAGTAAATAGCTTTTATTTGCCAATCCAACGTTGGTTATGGGAGATGAACCAGTTTTTAAAATTTTCACCTAGTCAAAACAACTATGAGTTCAAATCAAGCTTAATTTTCATGTATTGCCGTCAAACCTCTAATTATAGCCTGCCTCTTAAGGTAGCCGGGGAAATCATTCAATTGAGTATAAATATAACCGGCCTCTAAAGATAGCCGGTGTCAATTATTTTGTCAGTATGATCGATGATCAGCATCTGCTCACAGTACATGTTACTTCAAACGTAAATCATCCCTGTATTAGAGTTTAGAAGCAACACGAGAATAGATAATGAAGAATGGGTACTGATTCGCGGTGTTCTCTACCACTATAGCGTGTGTTCT
>JAAXYX010004010.1:0-13105 GCA_036851915.1 Ptenothrix huangshanensis | reverse complement strand
AGCCTATTAGTAAAAGTGTGTTTTTCTTATTGCAGATTTTCCAGGAGTGGAAGTTAGGAAATGCTGGCTGCAAAATCATCATGTACACCCAAATCGTAACTTTGTCGTCGACCACCTACATACTCATGGGCATGAGTTGGGATAGATACAAAGCGATCTGCCAACCTTTAGAATTCAATCCAAGTCCTTCGAAAGCCAGAAGAGTTGTAGTAGCGGCTTGGTTAGCCGCCCTCATTCTTGCTCTACCATATTTTTTTATATACGTGCAGGTACGTTGGAAACATTCTAACAAATTTGTGTTGTCGAGCATGAATTTCGGAGCGATACGTCTTGATTCGCAATCGCAATCTTCTTATCGTTGGTCAGAGGCGCAGGAGCTTGGGATTGGGGTATAAAGTTGGAGAATCCTTCAAAACCATATTAGCCTTTCCACAAACATATACATACCTACATGGCATGGATGCTTCTTCATTTTCTCGCTCCTCATCCTCACGCCTTTGTTCTTCCTTGGAATTTCCCATCTTCTCCCACATTCATTCCCAATTCCAAAACTAGATGCATCTTCGCTTTTTCTCCATGCTGGATTTCAGAATCGGAACTCAATAGTGCAAGTAATATATAAATATATCGCAGGGATTTTAAAGAGGGAATTGAGAAGAGCGAGAAGTAGAAGAATAAATCTGAAAAGTTGGAGTAAAAGAATAGTTTAGTTTATTGTAATTTGATGCAGCCAGATTGGAAATTGGAACATGTAGGTATGTATATAGTATAATGGATTGCTTTTGGCTCCATCAAAGATAACGTTAAATGTCCAATTGAGGCTGTTCAACATTATGCCCGTTGAAAGTGAAGCGAATCTTGACAGAGTTAGTGTTTTTCAATATCCAAGGTGCAGCATACACAATTCATGATGCTACCTCAATAATATGTTGAATTGTGTGACCTTGAAATTAATTCATTTGGTAGTAATTATATGGAATTATGCAGTGCACGAATAGCCCTTCAGTTTCTCACCGATGCGATATTGACAATAATGCTGGAATGATTTTGATTTTAATTAGTAGAGCACATTTGCTACTTCAATATAAAATTAATGTTGTTATTGCTGTAGTTAGTCGGTAATACATCAATCTTCCCAGTGATTCCATCATAATGCATCCATCACTGTTTATAGATATATGAGGCAATTTCCTTGAATGTTGTATTAGTATGAAGCCGAGGTCGAGATTTGATGGAGATGTGAATCACAACCCGCAGTCACTTCATAATTTCAACGTGTGATAAAATAATGGATGGTAAATGGCCACATTCAGATTATTTTCCGATAAGTTTTCCAACTTATCGTAGTCGTTGAGGACAAGAGATGAAAACGAAAACCTGGAAGGTTCCCAATTTCAATATTCCAGCTAAACGGAAAGTTTGAGTCATTTACATTTTCATTATGGAAGCTCTTCAAGGGCGTAATATAATGTAATCCTGAAAGTAGTTACCTATAGGCACCCTCCTATGTACATATTCACTGCGGACTGCAGGTAGGAAGGATTTAGACCAGCTAACTCATGATAATTGAACAAGTCTCGGCGTAGTCCCAGGATTCAACCAGGATGATTATTGCAACTGGAAAACCGTTGCATTAACGAGTTTGTGGGCGGGCCGAGGAATTTGAATACAATACAAAACACGTCCACCAAATGTGTGTCTGTGTTATTCGTATTCATTCGGCGTCGATCTTTGGACACAGCCCAAGCTAATAGAACATTAATAGGGACAGTCCTTCGAGAGGTTTTGAGGATTGCGAATCAAGTTCAGAAAAATCGTCAAGTGGTGAACTAAAGGAAAGTGTCAGGCTGTTTTGGTCGACGATTTATTTACTTGAGGGACTACTGGTAATATCGTAAGCGGAAAATGCGAGTGCTGCGTGTTGCAGTCACGTTTGAAATATGCTGAGCTGTCGGGAAAAGTGAACGAGTGGAACGATATGCACCAGTGGGCGTATTTCCCGGGGAAAGACATTCATCTATTCAAACCAAACCACAAAATCACTAGGCATTGTAAGAAAACCAAGAGAATCTTTCCAACCAAGTGATTTCTGTTTTATAGGTGGAAACCCTCCAGTCGGATGGAACTCCAGTATTCTACTGTCATTCCGCAGGTTACACAGCAAAATGGCAGAAAAAATTAAATTTCATTTGGCTCACTTGCAGCGTTTTAATATTTCCAGCGGTCTGGATAGCCTACTGCTATTTCAGCGTAGCCCGAGTTGTTTGGCAACAAGGAAATTGCCAAAAAATGCAGTCCATAGGTAACTCCATTTTACTTTTTTAATATATTACCTACAAATGTACATAATACTATTTTTACATATCACAAATTCGAATTTTAAATCATCTACGCTTACGCTTAACAACATTTTTGGCGTTGTAGAATATGCAAACCGTGTTAAAGATTTTTCCCATTTTATCGTATTTCTTCAAATAACTCCCGGGGGAATGATTAATTTTTTTTACTTTTCAGGTGAGGAAATCATTAGAGAGGGGAATTATTCTCTTTCGTGGTATTTACGGTGTGTGTTATGTTTAATAGTAATGCGGGAGTTTATAGAGAGGGAAATCAATCGAGGGAAGGAACTATTTCCCCGTTTTACTTTTCAGGGGAGGGACTTATTAGAGAGGGGGAGTTATTCGAAGAACTGTGGTGTGTATCTTTACTTTCATGTTGATTTATGAAATGAATTCATGTCCTCACAAGTCAAAACTGTATGTACAGTTGATCGCATGAAGAAGCCATAACAGTCAAGACCAATTGCATTATAATTTTAGCTCGTATTTCACTGAAACTATTTCCAGAATGATTATTGCATAACAGCAGAAAGTTTGTTACTTAACTTAATGAAATTAACTTAACAAAAGAGCAAGCTCGATTGCCACTGGGTATTGTAAATATTACACAAGTACTTTTTAACTGTTCCGTAACCAGTCTATTACTTCCCTCCGTCATGATGATTATTCCGTCTATAAATTGTTACGAAAGTTGCAAATTAATTTACTTTGTGTCCTTGCACATTAGACTTCGCTGTTTGTTCCGGATAAACAAATCCCGCCTAAGTACCCAAGACAGCGCTTAAGAGCAGACCTCGAAACTCTCAGCACATTTGTAAGGATTGGCACGGATACGGAAAGTACGTGTCGTAGAGATTAAAGAGATTTTGCTAGTAATTTTATTATTGTCAGCAACGCATTTTAGATAGTAGGTCTTGCAAGTAGTAATACTTCTATTAGGTTTTGGACACACACGAAGAACAAGGGATACTAAATAAAATAAATGTACATTTTATTTCAAAACACACGAGAACTAAATACCTACTTGTACACATTAGCATAACCACTGAATCGTAAAGCTTCTTTTATTAATGGCGGAGATTTCAGGAATGTACACTGTAAAAAATAAACAATCTTAAAATAGAAAAAAAGATGTATAAAATGCCAAAACACTACTAGGATTTGATATAATCTTGAACACAGTTTAGGTGCAGTAAAGAAATGTTACTGTTAGGCCGCTGACCAGTACCCACTGGTAGTGGGCCTTTTCTGGTAATGCATTTTCGTGTTCTGTTTTATTTAATGCCTTTAGTGCCATTATTGTGGGTGATATTTCATATTCAATACTGCAATTTTTAGCAATTTTATATTGCGAATCATAGTCGCACACTGAATTGGAATCTGATGTAGGATGTAGCAAATCTTAATTTTGTCTCGGTTCACATCCTTACCTTCGAGTAGCAGAAAATTAATGACTAGAGACGAGATTTCATAAACAAAATCTGACATGCACTCCCATTAAATCAGCGGTTTTTTTGTCAGACCGAGTAAAAATTCGAAATGTGCATTAAATTTAGTCCAAGTTATTTTTCGTTAGCAGAAGTACATTGTAAAAACATGCTTGGAAAGTCCAAAGTGCCAATAACCTGTAATATGTAAAAGTAAAGTGTATCAAAAGTGCATCTTGCAGTCCAAGATGTATTTTTACTGCATTTGAGATGTACCTCAGAAGCACTCAAACTGTGCTCAAGATGGTGGATCTAAATTCGACATTTTACATGATTTTTTTCATTTTTATGATTGTTTAATTTTTACAGTGTACTTACTACAGTGTCCAAATCACATAATTTTACTGCCACCACAAATGAATTCAGCTTTTGCTGCGTAGCAGCGAGCATCATTTCCCTGTTGAGCTAAAATGTTCTTTATCGGTGTGAACGTGATATGAATTGCTCGTACAGTAAGATTGGTCAAAAGCCTTAAGTTTTCGTCGTTATTTTGTTTTAGAACAATTTCTACGTTTGATATTTATGCACTTTAAGTTACGAGCCAAGGGTGAGCCAAGGCGAACATAGCATTGTATATTACACTACGTTGCGTTCAGGTATAAAAAGGAGTATCAAGGAACGGCGGATAGAAGCACAACTATCTCTGGTGGTAAGAAACGATCTACAGCGACGTACGTGACCGTGTTCCCAACTTTAAACCATCTTCTGCCAAGACAATAAAAAGTAAGGGACGCAAAGGCGCGCTTGTAGGCACTCGGAAACAACACCGAAATGTTTTGGCTAGGACAACGAGAACTCCTGTTTGTCCAAGTTGTGACGCGAAATAAGATAAGGACCTAAATCAGAGCCAATTTTCAAAGTCGAACAAAAGTAACTCAGGCTCGGACTCGGACTCCGAAGACTTCCAATAAAACTTTTTGGCTAGAGATGCGAAGACATCAAAAGCAAATTTAGAGAATACGTAAACTACCAAAGTAGGTAGGCATTTCACTAGGCATTTCCCTACTTAGGTATTTGTTCACATGTCAAGATCCGGCACTGCACGGTAAACTTGTTATCTTCGTCCACGTTCCCCAACCATAGCTGCCCACACACGTGCCGAGTCTAGTCGAGTGAAAGACATCTCACGAACGTCTTATCTAGTCTTAATTAAATTAGCCTTGCTTTATTATTTTTCAAAGAGTAAATCCACAAAGCATATTAAATTAATAAGGGAGTAGCGGATAGGAATTTAATTTTTATTAAATTTCAAGCTTTCGAACGCTCACAAAAAGAAGGACAAGGAATTTAGTAACCCTTGTCCTTTCATTTCATTTAAACCTTGCTACTTCCTGAAGAAGGACGCCAGTGAGCGTTCGAAAGCTTAAAATTTAATAAACATTAAATTGCTATCCACTACTCCATCATTAATTTAATATATTAAGCTTTATTATTGATCAGTCTACCAAGTCTAATCCTGATTTTTTATGCGCAGCAAATGCAATCTAGTAACTCAGTCTAATGCTAATATTTAAATTTGCCACCTGATTTTCTAACTTGACTTTTACAATCAACGTTGGACTGTATCTAAAATTAGGTACTCACGACGTAAGACATTACAGCTAAAAGTGTGGTCAGCGATAACCAACGTTATCTTGTCTCGTATAGTAGAGTAAAGTTGTTAGTCGCGTAGTCGAACTCGATCTCAAGACTCAACTACACTGGGCAGCTATGTATGTATGTCCCCACCCAATGCCCGGTCAACGATGGTAAACAATATACAACTTTAATACCTTTCCCGTATGTATATGTTTAGGGAGGCAAAAGGCAATACGAAACTTCTGAACCTTCCACGACTGTGTGTATTCAAAAGCAGAGGCGTCTGCAATAGTTGAGCAGCGACAATAATTCTGACTAAAAACAGTAGTAATTATTCATTATCTTGCTGCAACTTTGCTGGCTGTAACTCCGATTTTGCGATTGCGTCCAAAACACGCATCAAACATTTGTGAAACATCTTAACATGTAATTTTGTTGTCTTCAGATGTCAAATGTCTTTTTGGACAAATATACCCATCCCCCTTTAACAAAAAAACATTGGTCAAATTAATTTAGTAGTTTTCGTTAAAAGGTCATTATTTGTAAAGCATCTACGATTGCATTACCGACTGAATTGACTAAAGCGAATGCTGGGAAAAAAACTGTTCTTCTCAAACGTTTTTGTGAATGCCACGTGTGTGCTTTTTCTTAGGGTAATTGCATACGAAGAAAGTCTGTAGGCACAAAGCATTCAATTTCAAGGAAATAAATCCACCGAGAAAATCCTACCATTTCTTGTAGGATTACTCGGGATAAGAATGACTCAAAACGTGTGCTTGAAGTAATTCGAATGTTTTTTCCACCGCACGGCATTCTTCATCTGTGTATTTATCACCAGGTCTAATCTATTGAACTAGAAATCCTATTAGGTTTACGTATAATCCCATCACCAGAGGATATTTCCATTATTATACTGCATTCATTTGTTTCCTTCCCTTTCGCTTCGGAAAAGCAGAGAAATAAGGAATTGCCACCTATGCACATCTATTCTAGCCCATTCGTCTGTCATTAATGCATTCCGATTCCAATGACGTTTATTGCTATCACTCACCAGTCAGCTTACTGGATTTTCTACGTGAATCAGATTAATAATTGTAGGCATGGTCTCCCATACCTCACAAGGGAAAGTTTTTGTCTTTTTAACAAACCTGACAGACACTTGGTCTTTTTAAAGGCATTTACTACTTGTACTTGTACTCTTTGGCAAAGGTTTGGGTAATTTTTGGGGGGAATTTCAAACTTGGGATTTTCTTCTGGGGTTTAACATTATAACATGCAGAAGTGAAACGAAGGAAGTAGCCATTATATTGTAGCCACGAATTGCACAAATCTCTATCATAGCTGAACTACAAGGTGTTCGACTGCAGAACAATTTTTGAGTATGTTTGTTACCATTCATTTGGCAAGGATTGCTTTATCCCCTGTACATGCATTGTTGTCTTTCTTACACTGCACTGATGAAGAAACTTACGGTTGTCGTTGCGAAATGTCTAGAGTAGTAATATGTACTGATAAACTAGACTATTGGATAAGAAAGATTTAACGGATGAATCTTATCATTTTTTACTTTACGGAATCAATATTGGTTTGATTCTCGAGTAGAGAGTATTATCCGCTAAAGTGTGAAGAGTATGATTGAGTGATTTTGTACATAAATCTTGGAATAGACTTTTATACAGGATTCTTTGTTTCTTTACAGATGGATTCACGCTTTTGCGAAAGACTTGTGACATTCGAGTGATCCCCCGTGCGAAAATAAAAACTATGAAGATGAGCTTAAGTATAGTTATGACGTTCGTAGTGTGCTGGACGCCGTACTTTGTGATTTACAATATTCGAATTTTCTCCGACTATAAATTCAACATTCCTGAGAGCTTATTGGTTCTGGCGGACACTTTGGCTCTTATGAACAGTGCCGTGAATCCGATCATCTATGGCTGCTTTAATCTTCGCATCAGACAAGGACTTCAAGAGGCATGTTGCTTTAATCTCAACGTCCATTCTGAGTATGTTGTTTACGCTCCTCCTAAATCTCCTCCAAGTAGAGCAAACTTATCCCCGGCCATCCTCCGTAGTCCTGCAATACCGATTTCTACTTATGTAATGTCCATCTGTGATTATTCTCTACTATGTACCTTTCTCCTCGTTTTCTATGGTTCATTGCGTCCAAGTCCAGCTTTACGTCACGCTTTTTATTCACGGTTCACTTCCCCTCTATCTTCCGGACACCTTCTTACCGTATTTCTGTAAATATGTCGCCGGTTTTCGAATCCAAAAAACTGAACTTGCTGACCGGGGTTGAATTAGAGGTCGGGGAAATATTAGAGGACTCTAATTTTTTGATTGGCGGGTTTATACAAAAGATCGAAAGATATAAGGGACGGGGTTCTATGTATTTTAAGTTGGAGCTCTCAACCCCCGGCTTATAACAGTTGTCCTAGAATTGTTCGAAGAAATACTGTGCCTACGTAAATTTCTCCTCCGTAATATGCAACACACTTCCCATCTTTAATATCCCCAAGTATTTTACCTCGGTCTAATTTTTGCAAATAAGTGGTGGTGGTGATTTCACATTTTTTCTTATTGAGGCTTGTGATGTAGCAGTAGCAGGATGCAGTGATTTGAGTTGAGGAGAAAAAGCTTTTAAGTGGTAACAGCCTAACCTGTTTGCTAACGTCTACCTTTGCATAAATCATTACTATTTCTCCAGTTCCGCCCACC
This sequence comes from Ptenothrix huangshanensis, assembly GCA_036851915.1. Classification (NCBI taxonomy): domain Eukaryota; kingdom Metazoa; phylum Arthropoda; class Collembola; order Symphypleona; family Dicyrtomidae; genus Ptenothrix; species Ptenothrix huangshanensis. The sequence goes on along the minus strand of JAAXYX010004010.1, from coordinate 4,980 downwards.
AACTCCTCCGTTTTACTTTCCTTCCAATCTTTTCATTTTGTTTTATTATATCTCGTCTTTGTCTTGAAGCTATTTGAACTATACTTTACTTTGATTTACCCACTATGAAAGATTTCTTCCCACCAGAGCACCTAAAAATGGCAGTTTTTTCCCTGTTCAACCCTCTCATTATATTTCTCCACAAAACCTTATGATCTCATCGACCTCTGTATTATTAACACTCGTCGTACTTGTTCAGTGAGCAGAGCTAAAGTATTGGAATGGAGTGTATCCCCCAACTTGATTGAAGCTCTTTGGAATGACATTTTTACGTAAAATCCTTGAATGTACTTGGAACTTTGCATGACGGTCGACGGTACAAGTGGAAATTGCTCAGTAGGAGATCACAACCTTTCACTTCTTTTGAAATCGGGAAGCATATCCGCCACACGTTTGATGTTGTTTTCAGTGAGTGGCAGTCGTGCGGAAGTAGTATAGACTGGTACCCACATGCATGAATGAGGAGGGAACGACGACCTCGACAGGCCGCTGATATAATTACTACTAAATAGTTTCTCATATCTCTCCAATTCAAAGAAAGATGGTTGATTCACCTCAACACAAATTAATCTGTGTACCGCAATGACCACGGAAGTGAACTCTTAACTCAATTTTAACTGCGAGTCAGCTTTACATCGAGACGGAGCTTTGAAATGAGCTTGAACCTAGATCAGGGAGCAGGGACATAAATGTAGACCACAGCTAGACTTTTTCCGCGTAATTATAGGTAATGCAACAACCATCATTACACAATCATTTAATTTTTGATTCTCGTTCATTTGATGCTGAGTGTAAGTTTGATGGAAAATAAAAATAATTAGGTAGTTTTTACTTTGGAGCGGTCACATTTGAATGTTATTTTAGGTGAATGGAAACTTGGTTTAACAACCGATCACTGTAAAAATGGTGTCGTGCTTAACTCATAACCTAAAGACAGAAAATAGCTTAGGCATTCGAAAGAATAGAATATCAAAGTATGAGAAATTATTCATACCTTCATTGACAGCGTTGCATGTCCAGCCAAAGAGCAGATAAATTCCTTTTCAAATAAGTGTGGTTGCTCTGCCTCAGGATTGTGACTGTAATCCTACAAACGGCGAGAGCTATAATGTGATTTCCAGTCTGAAGTATTGAGTTGGTTATGGTTACTCTGCGGTTGCATAGTTGATTCATTATATTCCCCAGGGTAAGCGGAATATTTTTCTGTGGGATCAATTTCAATCCATGGAAGAGGAAGCTGTGGAATCGACTGAAGCCTTAAGTTCACTCTTTGATATAGTACCTATTTAATCTCATCATAATTGCTACCACATTAAACACGCCAGTCATTCCGGACCGCTTATTCGCTTTCATATATTACATTATATTTGAGGCAGAATGCGAAATTGAAGCTGAAAATGTAGTGCCGTTGGAATGTTTGCAAGAGGTTGTATGAATAGCTCCCAAGAATTATCAAGATGAGATATTCCTATCCTAAGCATACAATGTTGAGCGGGATGTTCTTTACACTGTTCTCTCTTGTCTACAGTAATTGAATAAGCAAGTGATTCCAGTCTCCATTCACATTCCCTCTCTCTCTCTCTCTCTCTCTCTCTCTCTCTCTAGAATCTGTTGAAAATGATGACAGGCTGCGAAAGAGCGAATTCCAATTTATTTCGCTAAAGTCGCTTGTCGTTGAAGTAAGTTGTGCATATTAATGACCACTTATTTAACTCCACTGATGGTTTTACATTTTGCTCGATAATTGACTCTTAATTGGTTCACATTCATTATGAATGCACGCTAGGAATCTCATGAATTTTGAGGCACAATTAGTGAGTAGCTTAACTGTCCCTATTGTCCTCATATAAACCTACGCGAATTTACTTTGAATTTTCACATGATTTCACAACAACAATTAATTAGAAATGTACTCAACTGAAACTCTCAGTATATGTAGCTGCTACGAAACTTTAAATAGAAATTTTCGGGGAGGTAGAATGTTTTCAAAACTGTAATTACCTACATAGGTACCTATTTTATGTCGTCTTCCAAAGCTAAATTGAGATATGAAGATCATTAACACAATAATAAAAATTGTCACGACATAGACATTGCAGAATCGAATGGACGAGATCATTTTTATTCTGTAATTGCTGCATTTTGAACTGATCGTGAGAGGAGAAGTAATTACTGTAAAGCTCCTAATAGCTTTACGGTACATATCCTCGGCTAAGAATCAAAATGAGGTCTGTCCAAAATTTGCTAGAAGGAAAATAACGTGCTCTCTTTAAGAATTCGTGAACATACTTGATTTTGTTTCTAGTAATTTTTGGAATTACCTCATTTTGATTCTTTACCAAGGATATTTTGTCCGTCTATTCGTAGTGAAAACCCAGTGTGTAATCTAATTCCGTAGTATAGTAGCCCTCATTTACTCGCTATGTATCGACAGCTAGGCAGAAGTAAGAGGATGTACCATGGGGTGTGACTGGAACCCACGAAATGATATGTAATTTATTTAGTTCTTCTATAGTGCAAGACATTTGACCTCGGAATTGACAGCATTAGGGAACCGGCGGCGCATATTTGACTGTAGCGTCGTACCGTATATTGGCGTATATGTAGTTAGGTATATCAATGTAGTTACCTACATACATGCATGATCAGTAGTGATGAATGTAGCGACCGACAGCATTTACATTTCCTTTTTACATTCCTCCTTCCTTCCGTTCCCTTTCAAGGAATCTAATAATTTGATTATTGGCGCTATATGATTCTGTTGGTTTTGCACTCGCTTCAAGTATAACTTGGGATGCAGTGCAGAATTATGCAATATCTACAGTCCATAGTCCATCAGTGTATTTCTCCTGGGAGGCTTGTACTAGGCATGGAGCAATAAAGTCGATTTTTTATTAGTTCGACGTCGTTTTGCGCACATTTCAGAATATGTACTTACATAATCGAATAGCCAATATGCCTTTTTCATTTGAAGAATTTCGGACATTTAACATTTTCCCCGGGAAATTCCGGAAAACCTTGGCTCTAATGCTTTTTTAAAAAAACTTCGCGGATATTTTTACATTCATTTATACTACCGTACCTACTTTTGGACGTATTTGATGTTAATTTCAACCAGGATGCAGTCTATACGTAATTTTTGCTTCAGCGACCTTTACATACAGAAATTTTCCATCAATTACGAGCACCGGGAAAACATGTCAGCATTATGCGTATTCGTGTACCCATTCATAGCTACTAACGAGGATTTCAATTTCGCAACTATGACACGATATACCTACATAATGAATTGATCACATTTCACTTCTTAGTTTTTTTCAACCTTTTCTCCCTGATTATTAGAAGCTTCCCACAAAGCGGGAAGGATTTGTGTAGGTACTTTAGTTGGGAATATACAGGGGCTCTTGGACTTTTTGAGTAGAGAAAACTCTGTATTTCATACATATGCTGGAATCTCCTTTCCTTTGCATGACCATAAGCTGCAGACCCGGATCTGACTTTTCGCTGCTTTGATCTGCTTTTCGCCTTTACATATGATGGAGGTTGAATTCGGTGTTTATCTATGAAAAAAATTGTGAAAGATATATTTAAATTTTTGATAGCAAGTCACGACTGTCTGAGCCGTCCGGTTCCACTTCCTCCGCCGTCCGATTCAAGAGTGTTCGACGAGCGAATGATTGTCACTCTCGCCCCAAACGAAAATCTCCCAATGGAGAGACAGGATTCGAATTCGTTCAGTCAACAAAACACATTCAAAATAAGCGATCTCAAACAATTCAGAGGCTTCAGGCGGAAGCAGGATGTAGAGACAATCACAGAACTGTAACATTACCGATTCGCTCTGCATCCATAGGACTACATCATCATGCACGCTCAATGTCTGCATCGCATGAGTTCCAAACGCAACCAAGTGAAAGTCATCATGACAAAATTGTATCCACCTCCACATAAACTCTTATTACCCAACCTACACCCGAAGGAAAATTTACTTTCTTCCAGGGCCAGGGTCAAGTGAAAGCTGTCTGCTATAGGATCTAAATAAATTCTCCTCGAAAGTTGTACTCCCTCCGACAGCGATACGAATCTCAAGACGATTTGCAAGATTCTGATCATTTGATTAATGTGTTGAACTCGTCCTAAATAATTGTTATAGAAATAAACAAAATATATCCTTATGTATACCTTTACTACTATCTGTATGAACTACGAACCCTGCGATCTTCAAAGAAAACTTCCTCAGCTATCATGTCAATTACTACAGTTTTGTTGATTTCATACTTGTCTATTCCATTGGATCCTCTGGCGTTTTCTTATCTCACGTTCTTACATAAAAGACATGAATGTTTTATTATTTCATACCTAATTTGTTTCGCATACCCTTTTATTTTATTTGCATTGTACCAACAACATGCTTTCAGCCAGAGAAAAGGATCCTGGAATTCCGAACAAAACTTGATTACGCAATATCTTTACAATGCAAACACAGAGTAACAATTTAATAAGAATCTGATCTTTTGATTGCTACCACTATTTCCAAGAGAATTGTCATCTGTCTGCTCTGTCAGCGTCAACAATACGCAACACGATTTTACTATTACATAACACCCCGGTGACTACGCTATTATCAAGATAATTCTATCTAATTAATCCTTACTCATACAACTTCAAAGGTGACATAAATAAATACATCTCAACATTCTCTTTTGTTAAATGTACGTATTACCTACCAATAAAGCTACCAACCCGTCTAAACCAACCCTCAGTTAACTAAATAATAGTAGCTGTTATTAATTCTACTTACTATGGACAATATATTGTAACAAAAATGTCAAAAATGTCGTACAAATAGACTACTACTACAACCATACTACAAATGGCATGAATAAAAATCTTAGTTACCCGGTATAACGCCCACCTTTCTCATCGTCAATTTAAACCATA
>JAAXYX010004009.1:0-13106 GCA_036851915.1 Ptenothrix huangshanensis | reverse complement strand
ATGGATCACTTCTATATCAACACAGCACAATTCAAAAATCATATGTTGCATTTATTAGAATGTTACTGGTAGCTATTAAATGAAAGCTATTGTAAAAAAAATATTCAAAAATTTTACTAGCATTTGCACTGCCAGGAGAATCCTTCAGTGGATAGAATATGTAGGTAACCACATAGCAATACGTGTAATTATAGTCGTAATGACGTGCTGGGCAGTAAATGCGTGAATTTGGAATAGCGTGGTGCGATAAACAGTAGGTATGTGACATACCTGCTTGACGATTTCACGCTGTCTTCAATTCTTGATACATTTATAAGTTTAAGTGTCATGCATGCTATAATTTATTGAAACCAACAGATGGATGAATAAAATTACGTTACCTTACCGAATCACACAAATAATATGTAGCTGTGTTTGACCACACGCATTTTTTACTGTAACCAATGTAGTAATTATTTATCGCACAATTTTAGAATAAAGGCATTGTGGTGTGGAAAGAGTTCGAAATTAGTGAATTTGACAAATATGCATACCACCCAATAGCCAAATGATTGCTTCCATATTCCCATATTGCGTAGGTATTTTGTTAATTGTAAATATTCGTTTTAATAAATCTAGGTTCAAAGGGATATACTAAAATTCCAACAGTGTTGTGAGTGGAATGGAGCTCTGGAATACATTAATGTAATTTTAAGTATTCACACTATGCATTATGCAATTACTTTGGAATTTGCATAATGATAGGAATTCTATTACACACCAGCGCAAATGATGTTTATCAATATTCACCATGTAATTATACCCACTAACATCTTATCTGACAACACTGACAAGTGTGCATTTGGCTCGACACGCCTACGTCACCTCCGCCCACCGCACTCAATCAATCGATTATAACCAAAATCAGCATGTGAGGAAATTTAATTTGTGCATTTTACAAATATACTCGAAAGTATTTGCATTGTAACAAAAGATATTATGATTAGGGTATAGCATTCACTCCCTCGCAACAGCATTGATTTCCATTGATAGCTGTCCACAGGATGTTTCTGCTATTCAGATTAGTTCTAAAAAAGTCTAATAACTCAGGCATGCCACTACTAAAAAATAATTTACAATAAATTGCAATAAATATATCTGGTAATTATATACTGGCTGTTGCTATCAGTATCATCACACTTATCTACTGTGCGTACCAAACCAATCTTTGGATGTGGTACTTGTAGGTACTTATGACGACTCAAGTGTACTTCGAGAAAATTAAGATTGCCATATCATTAGGAGAAATGCCAGAAGGGATTTCTCACATTCAATTAAGTTAAATCAAATCAATATCTCGTACGATTAGCAAACTAGTCAAAAGTCAAGGAAAAGATAAAGATAAGCAGAAATGGATTTCCTAGAGAACCCAGCCCTTTGACATTTAATAGCGTGTGCCGCTCACATTTGTCTTGAGTCTGAATGGTAAAAAGGAATTGCTTGTAGAGTACATGTAGGTAGGTAGGTGGTTACACATTCATGGGATAGATTGACACATGGTTATCAAGGTAATCACAATTAAAGCTTGGATACACAAGAACATCAAGTAGTCAAATTATTACGATGGACGTATGTGCATAACATTAAATGCCAGATGAAATGACCGAGTACCGGAATCCACGCGCAGCTTCCTCACACCAACACCAACGCTTACCAAGTCATAGCCAGATGAAATAAATAAGCGAGGAAATTAAACTTAAGTATCTCCGTCAGCTCAACGTGCTTATATGCCTACTCAAGTAATCCTGTTTTAAATCTTCTCTTCTCCGTCCACCACTTCAGTCGGATTCACACTTGACTCTAGAGTACCGACGTAGGTATACAAGTTATCTGGTATGGAAAATGGTGGCACAAACAAAACTCACCTTTTCCCTCGATTGATCATCATTACCCTGAAGTAGTAGTGTAGTGGTTATTTGCTCAAACATATTCTCTAATTAATATATTACAGAATTACCTACCCAATGCTTGGAATATGTAGAAACTATTTGAATTTACGATACTGCTCTGGTGCATATTTATGCATAATAAATGTATGTAGGTAGGTAAGTATACATAATTACTGCTCGTAATCATCGTGTGTAATTCAGTTAACCTTTCCTCTACCTCCCGTGTGCACCCAACAAGATGATGATAATGATTTTGTGATTTTGAGAATTTACCAAGTTGACAAGAATCATTTGATTCGTCTTCTTGCCCATTTTTTGTTGTAATCCAATGAAACCACTACCACACTGTATGCATAAAAAGGACTCAAGTTTTAAAAGCCAAAGCCGTTATTTACCGTGTCTTGTAGACCGTGTAACTATCAACTGGGAACGAAACGAAATACAATTCATGTTGAAAAAATGGCCAGGCCAGAGAAAGAAAAACACAATTCATCTTTATATAAAACTCACAGAAGGAGGAAACGAGCAGAAGGAGAAGGAGCTCGTTGCTCATTCTGTATTCTGTGTTGTATTACTTTCTGCTCAATAGATTGACTGAATAGATGTTCAAGTGAAAAATCGACTTTAACGAACAACTTGTTATTCATTGTGGAACTTTTAACTTATATTGTATTCCATTTTGCGGTTAAATGTTCAATCTCAGCTCTCAAATCCTAATTCTTCAACTCGTTTATAAACTGTGGCTGTAGTCTGTATGTGTAGGTATATATACACCGTAGCTCATGCTCATTCCTTCCAAGTGTTCCAAGTAAAAGCATACGGATTCATAAGGATTTCAAATTCATCAGTAAAGTACATACCTATGCTCGTCTTCGTCATTTTCCTATGATTATCACTACCCAGTTTCTATCTATACTTCATCATACAATTAGTCCTCTCAACTACTCAGATGAAATCATTACATTTATTTTCAAGCAAGTTTCTGCTCTTTTCTACACTTTCAATTCGGCCTCAGCTTGTTTTTACTCATACACACAATCACGAGTGTACAGGTGGGTATGTCTTATAATAAACCATGTTCTATCCTGGTTTGCTTCGCTTGGGTATATCACTTGTGCCGACGCTTTCTGCAAACTATTTATACGCTTATCATTTTTGCTAATTTAATTATAACTAGCTTCTCCTACTTATCAATCCTGTGTAGATGCAAATTAAGATAGCAAACAAAAACAAAAACATGGAATGAGGCTCAAAATCGAAAAATCTCAATGCACATTTTCTCTTATGACACCAATATCCCTGTAAGTCAGTTGCAAAAAGTACATACATAGGTATGTACCACTCTCTCAACGATACATTGCTGGTACTTGAGAGTCAGAGTTTTACTCACTCATTAGGATTTATCGGACTGAAAGGAGACTGAATTGAAGAACACTTTTCTTGTCATTGTATATTGTATATCAGCATGGCCGGCTAGTCGGTCTGTCGGTCAGCCAAGTTGCGCGTACTCGTGCAGCACAGTCCAAGTCGAAGCTCTTCTTGTCTTTCTTGAGTGTATCTCGAACCTCAACAGACTTTGAATAAAGTAAAGTTTGTCTTCGTCACTAGAATAACAACTGTCCCGTAAATTATCTTTGAGCCATAATAGCAGTTTATGAGCAATAAATATAATCAATATGCTCCGTCATAAACGATTTTATGACAAAATCCCCACTTATTTTACAACCTCATAAGATGTTTAATCGCTCTATCAGTCCTCGTCCTCGGCCTCCAGATATCTTCTGCTCTTTCCTCTGTCGTCGTCTTTCACTTGAACTCATGCTCCCATCTCCAACTCCAATGTGTATAGTAATAGTAATAGTAAAATACTAACGCTGATGCTAGTTCTAAGGCTAATGCAACAATTGCTCATTCTCATCTCATCTCATCGCATAGCTTGCAGAGAGGCAATTAATTTTCTTCGTCTGCGTTCCTTCCTCTGCACACGTCATACATACCTACATGTAATAGTAACATCCACATGCCTCCATTCATGTCCGCAAACTTTTGTCGGGTGCATATTAAAATTGAGTGTTTTTTAATGAACTCCGTGATTGCGGATATTCCTCGGACACGCTTCCCAAGTCTCTCAAGACTCTCAAGCGTAAAACAAACATATAACATCACGTGGGCATCAATCAGTTAAAACATCTCCCAATTCTTCCACTTTACAACCATCGAATTCGATTTCGATTTCCAATTGAATTTTTAGTGGATTGGAGAAGAAACAAATTGACAACTCAACTCCTCAACTTACTTTTGAAGCTGATGTTGATAATATGTTGTTGTTGATATTGATATTGATGCTGACGCTGATAGGGATGCTGATTGTAAGTTACGTACAAATCTCGTTCTCCCAATCAACCCAATTTTTTCTGCGAAATGTTCAAATGTTTCAAGCCAAGTCAAGCCAAGCCAAGTCAGGCCAAGCCAAGCAAAGTCAGGCCAGTCAAGTCGAGCCAAGTCAAACCAAGTCAAGTCAAGCCAAGTCAACCCAAAGGGAATTTATATAAAAAAAAGTAAAAAGTCACAAGATCGCAATATAAGATTATAGGATCGTATGCCCAAATAATTCATTGTAAACACCTTCGAAAGTAATAAATCTTGAACGTGGTGAATTTTTGTAATTGCATAGCAATCGTGGAGGCATAATTATTATCACAACGACCAGATTTCCTCATATCTATTATAATAGTGTGTAATGAGTTGACAGGCTGTTGATTCACAGTTCGTACAGTCAGCAGTTGCACTTGGAGTTGACGTGTATGTAGATATGTATAGACTTTAGAACAGATTGGAAGGTAGTAATAGTAATTACGTTGAGGGAGCCAAAACTTAGATGTGTATGTATGTCTTTGTGCGAACACCAGGCCAGGACAGGCGTAATGTGTGTAATGTAATGTGGTACAGATATAATTACTACACACACTCATATGCTAAGGTTATGTTGCTATTGTGATCAGAGATTGTAATGGTAATGGTAATACATAGTAATGGGGCTGGAATTCATTGAAAATCGAGAATGTATAGTCATGTCATCATGAGGTGTAGGTGGACTCAAGTCCATGTTCTTTCCCGTGGGTTTATTTAGTTTATTCTGTACAGTCTTGTTTTGTCTGGTCTTGTCTTGTCTTGTGTTGCCTCGTATGTATGTATGAGTATTGCATTGCTTTGCCATGTCTCAAGAAAATTGTTCGTCAAGGAAAGGGACTAAACCAAAATCCAAAGCCAAGCCAAGCCAAGTCCAAAAGCAAAAGAATCAACGAGGCAATCCATTCCTACGCATCCAATCTACTCTTTCCCTCTTTGTAGATAATATTATGTAGATTTGTTCTTTCAGAGAATGCCTGTGCTGTGTGTGTGACTGAGGTAGTCGAAAAGTTTTCATAGAAATAATTTTGCTAGTCCTCTCCTCTCCTCTGCATCCTATTATAGACAGTGAGCCTTTTGCCAGGCCAGGCTAGGCCATGCCAGGCCAGGCCAGATCAGATCAGACCAGGCCATGCTGGGCCAGGCTAGGCCAGTACACGTTGATCTTTCTAATTTCAATTCCCAAAACCAATCCAGTTCACTTTAGTTCATTTCATCGCGATTCATTTGTATTCCAATTGTATTCTCGTGTTCGTTTTATGTTTTATCGTTTTCCATCCAATTCTTCTTGTTTTTGTTTGTAGTTTGCTCTTTGGTCTTGGTCTTGGTCTTGGTCCTGGTCTTCGTCTTGTCTCGTCTCCACTTGTCTTGTCGTGTCTCTTCTTTTCCCTGTCATTGTCGTTGTTTGCAGTCAGCCAGTGTTTTGTCACCACTAAAGTCATTGCTTTAGTCTTTATTCTATGTCAATTGCCATCTCTTCACTTTTCACAAATGTCTCCTTTGGTTAAGAAGGGCTTGGAAGAAATTGGGAATGGAATGGAATGCAAGGAACGCAAAGAGATGAAAAATGTAATGGGATAGCAACCGATTAACAAGTGTGTAATAGTTAAATTCACATGTGCTTGTTCTTGAAAAAGGAAACAGAAGACAGAAGTGTAGGAGCATCTGTGGATGGGATTGGATCCGATTGGATTTGCATTGTGTAGATTTGCAGATACAGGTTTAGATTCACAACACAACACAATAGTCAAGACAAGCAGACAACAAGTAGTGTACAAGCCTCAAATACCTAATACCAATGTTGAACGTATCTGTCTACCTGTAATTGAATACACAAGTTTAGAATGGAAAACAAGACTGAACGAGAGTTGCACATTGTAGATTGCAGATCAGGAGTGTATCAGAGTTGCGTTTGTAAGCATAGTATATTAGTAGGTAGGTAGGTAGATATGTATGTACATAGAATTAAAAATAAGGAGACGTATGCCAGTTAGAAAAAAGTTTACCAACTCTTGATCGTTTCATTGTATGTATGTATAAAAATACGAAAGATTCGACTACTGTCAGTAGGCAGTCCAGGTGAATTTTCCTTTCTTCATTTCAATGTTTCCCCAATGTGGGTAGACTGTGGGTTTTTGTTTCTTTCTGCTTTCGTCTTCGTCTTCGTCGTCGTCTTCTTCTCTAGGCCAGGGGCAACCTCTTGACTTACATTTTTTAATTCAATTAATTATTTCTAAACAGACAAAATGCACACATGTCTTCAAGTCTACTATTTCTGCGTGGCTTATATACACTGTATAATATACCTTACCCTACCCTACCCTAGCATACAATACACAGTACAAGTACAGCATAATACAACCATCTCAATTCCAACTTTTCCTGTTTCACTTTAATCATTTAATTAACGGCTAACTCAAAGTTGCACTGGTTACCACTGTCACATTGCATTCACACTCTACAAGAATTTACTCTTGAAAACACTTTCTTTTCTCGTACAAAATCCCAATTCCCCTCAATAATACCACTACCACTTGTTCCTTCTGTATGCAAATGCTAAATACTAAAAAGTAATGGGTATATAGGTAGGTAGGTATATGAAGTATGCAGTAAGATTTTTTCAAACGCTCAACTCACACACTTGCACATCCGCACACCTCAAAGCAAATTAATCCAAGCAATTACAGCTTCAAATTTCAAGTTAATTGGGCGTGCTATACATGTGTCTACCATGTTTGTTGTAGTGTGTGTACATATTCCTTTCCATCAAATATGTAGGAATATATAATTATTTTTTTTGACAGTGCGTTCCTGCTCTAACTACTATTAGTATAAGAAGAACATATTTATTGTCTATAACTTTGAGCCAAGTTGGCAAAAATTGGGTGAGTAAAAACCAAAGCAAATTGCTAGTTAGCAATATTTCTTTTCTTTTCCAACCAATTTTCCATTTTCAATTCCAAGTCCAAGTCCAAGTCCATGTCCATGTCCATCGTATCCCAACCAATTGTATCGTCTCACATCGCTTCAATTTTAATTGGTTCAGTGTCTCACAGGACACGTGAATAACATGCTAATAATTATAATGTTGGTGTTGGTACTGCACTGACGTACCTAACCTTATATTTATATTTTTCATTTCTACCAATTAATATTTGCAATTTTTCAATTTGATACACGTACGCACCTACAGATAAACATTCATGAATCATAGCTTTGCAATGTGTGGTTTCGGTTACAGTGGCAGAGTTAATGGCAGAGAAATGCTGATGCTACCCCTCACCTCTGTGTGCCTCACCTCACCCCGACTTCAACTTGGACATCGCATCGGCATCGGCATCGGCATCAGCATCGACAATCGACATGGACTTCGACCTCGCGCTTACACTACATACACTTGCCTCTGTTTGTTGCTTTTTTTAGTTATTTGGTATGCTGAGCAGGAGTCATAGTGCCAGAGCCAGACTGACTACACAGATAATTAGATACGCGTAAGAATATATTATATTATATTGCTATATTGTTATCATAGGAAATTTTGGGTGTTCCCAAAGGATCATTATTATTCCTAAACTATTATATTGATACTATAAACTCTTGTGTTTATCTCTTTCGCTGTGCTTGGCTTTGTTTTCTGTGTGAATGCGATGATGGGAAGGGTTTACCTGTTTAAAGCAGGTATCTTCTATAGACGACTGAAAAGGTTGGTGTTGGTGTTGGAGTTGGTGTTGGAGTTGGAGGAGAAATCTGTAGTCACATTGACCGAAACAGTGCAGTGCTGTCGCCATGCCGTACTTTGGTTTTGGCTTTGGCTTTGACTTTGACTTGTGTTACCTGCAGTTACAGATTCGTTATGATGATGATGACCAGTAGTAGTAGAGTAGTAGTAGTAGTAGTACAGAGGTCTAACAAGTATTCGTAATTTATTCTCTTCAAATGTAAAAATACTTGGACAGTACTTTGTTCTGTTCTGTTCTGTTTCTGTCCTCTGGGTACCACACGTAGTAAACTAGTATTTTTTAGGGCGATGATGTATCTTTGGTTTGACATTGTAACAAGTAAGGATGGATAGCATCGGCTTTGGCTATGAAGGTGTATCGAGTATAGCCTTTATCTTTATTTACCTATCATATCCTGTCCCTGTCTGTCTCTTCGGAATGACAGCCATTTTTTCAACGTTTACGAAAACACCAGAAGCAAAAGGCAACAGAATCAGGATCCGTATCAGCATGTAGAAGCTAATGAGATACAAACATTGAATTTAAAATTGAAATAAAAGTGCCTGTAAACATAGCATGGGCAAGAACTGCGACGAAATGAAATCCCTAATTCCTTATCAGGGAAACTATTAATTGGCAGCAAATTTAAATAGTAGTAGTTTTATTTTGGATTTTGTAGAGTGATAATAATTATAGGTAACTATCAAGTGTAATGGTGTACAGTAGTAGTAGTAAGACAGGACAAGACAATTCAAGTCGAGAGAATAGAATAATGGTGCTAACCAAAATAATACACTGAAGATCTGTAAATGTAAGTACCGTACGGTCTTTAGTTTTGTACACGCTTAGAAAATTAACCTCGGTTCTACTTGCTTAGCGGTAATTGTTTACTCATTTTTACGTTTTAAACCGGTTCACCGGCTAGAAGCATTTACATGTAAAATCGGTGAGGTGTTAACAGAAAAATAGGTAACATTATATAGAAATTTCTTATTATTATTCGGTGAAGTTTTACTGATATCAATGAAGTTTTTAACATTGAGAATTTGTTTATTATTAACCGATTCCACTGTTAAATAATTTTTTTAAACTCAGATCTTATCGGTAAAATATATTTTCCGAATTGTTTGCTCATCACGTTTTTGTTTTAAAGAAAAAAAGAACATTACGGAAAAGTAGTTTCTAGGCGTGTAGCGTTGCCATTTTTAAAGTACATGACTAAAGCACAGTAATAAACCTGCAGCAATGCACCACATCGCATTATCTCGGAACGTAGACACTAATATTACATGAGTATTTGTAAGACAGAGACTTTACATTCGCTTCTATTATTATCTTCAAGACAGATAATTCCATTCATCATTCATCATCGTTTAGCGTTGCAATTGCAATCATTTGGAAATGAAAATGAGTTTGAGTGAGTGTGTACACTGCAGTGAGTAGGAATTCAAATGGAGAAGGAAGAATGTGCAAATTCATGCTCTCATCTAACGAATTGCGAACCACGAATGAGGATTGATGATTGGCGATAGACGATTGTCAATTATTGCATACCTGCTAGTGCCTTGACTATGACGTACTATGGTTATGGTATACTATGCTTTTCTACATACATCATATGCTACATCCTACATCTTTCTAGTTGGACTCAACGTCAACAGTCAATAGTCAACTTCCTTCGGGAAGATTTGCATACATTAAGAAAATCAATGAAATTCACTTTTGAATTTGAATTTGACTCGGACTACGACTTTGATTTAGAAGTCAACTTCTACACTGTCCACAGAACCTACGGCACAATCTACAATCCAATCACAATCAGTACCAGCATCAGGACAGAATAATATTCTTTTCTTACATACTGATATTGTACAAACAAGAATAGAATCCCTTGATGCTGTTTACACTGTACAAGTCATAAGATAAGGGCAAGAAAATTATGCAGGTATTCAGTATTCCCCATCTACATACATACTTACCTACATTCCTCTATCACTAGAGACAACAGTCAAAGATTTTAAACTCACCTTGCCATATTTATTGTTCATCTTTAAATTATTGAAGGAAAAGCGAAACGGCGCCATACCATAAAGATACAGATGGAGAATGTAATACTACCAGAGTGCCTACATTGTATTGTATTCAGTATTTGCCTCGATGACGCTTTAGTCTTGTCTTGTATGTATGTATGTGGTAGTCTGTATTCATACTTGGTGAAGGCATGTCAAGCCAAAAATCAAAATTGTATTAATGCAACCAGCGAGAACGACCAATGCAATGTCTCAGCTCAGCTCGGCCAGTGTTCAGCATTAATAACCGGCCTAAAAACTTTCAAACTTGATTACACAATAATTTCGACTTCAGTATCAATATTAATGATTACCATACCATGTAGCTAGTATAGTATTGCTGTTGTTGTTACTGTTACATATTCTCCATGTAAATTTGTAAATGTGTGTGTGTGTTTGCATCCACGGCCACAGGACGAGACGAGACAGGACAGGGCAAAACAACACTGCCTACATGATATGAGGAGAGAAGACCAAGTCGAGACAAGACAAGAGAAGATACTAAACGAGGCACATTGCATTGCACAGCACACCTATCTACATACATAAGTAGGTATCTCTATATCTAATATCGATGAATATAGATATACATATCTGCAAGTTACAAGGCTAGAGTTATTGTTAGTGCTATATGCTTTACAGTGTTACATAGGATATGGACAGAACAGATATCGTGATGTAGTTCAACCCACGTTCATTTGTTTCCCCTGTCTTATCCACATATCGCAGATTATTTATGTGCACAGTCAACAGTCTTGTGCACAGTTGACATAATTGATGTTGATGTGGCTGAAAATGTGCGAACACAAAATTCTTTTGAGAAGGTAATTCGTAATTTTGTGTTGTAGTTTAGTGAGTGTTATGTATGTATGTAGGTAGGTGCATTGAGTATTTACTTTTTACACATTACTCACGAAACACACAGACATCGACACGGACGAGCATAGCATAGGTAGGTAGTCTAAACGATGCACAGATGATGATTGTGCTTGGATTTAGTTGTCTCTAGATAATTGCAGTAGGTATGCAAAAATGCAAATAGGAGTTATTTTGAAAATGTTATTATTATTGTGTGCCATCATGATGATGGTGATGTTGAATCTGTCTGTCTGTCTGTCTCATCTATGAGCCTGATGGTTGATGGTTGATGGCATAGTAAAGAGACAGAAATGAATCTCAACTCACTTGGTTTGGTTTGGTTGTGGCTTCGGTTTTGGTTTTGGCTTTGGCTTTAGATTTGGCTTTGGCTTTGGATTTGGATTTGGCTTGTTCCTCGTGTCGTGTCATGAATGGAAGTTAGTGTATCTGTAACATCCATTCACATGTTAATTTAATAATAATACATAATTGTAGTGACGTCGACCTATTCTCCACTCCATTGTCACTGTATTTAGAAGCTTATTATTATAATCATGGTGTATCTTCCACTTCAGACTTGAGTCTGCTGCTGTGTTGTGTTCTCTTCTCTTCTGTTATGTGTTATCTTTTATTTTGTTTTGCTTTGCTTTGTGTTGCTTCATAAATTCCATACTACATAACATACATGTGTCTATTTACTATAGTTAGTAGTAGTAAGCACTATAGTTTACATTGTAGGTAGGTAGTAGGTACTCATCTTCGCCGCAAGTGATGAGAGTGCAAATGTGTCACAGTTGAATCTGTAATTTCATATCTGTCTTCCTACTCCATATTACTCGTAGACATGAGACATATCCAGTGTAATTGTTTTGTAAGCAAGGTGCATTAGCGAATAGACATTGTAGTAAGGCATAACATTAAAACGGCATAGAACAATATAAGTAGGTACCTACCTACCTACTATAGCGTAGCGTAGTTAATCTCATTTTTGCTTTCTCCCTGAGCAGCCCCAGTATTTTCGTTTTCATTTTCGTTTTGGTTTCATCTAAGCAGTTTGGAATATCAACAAAAACAGGAAAAAAAGTCAAAACAAAGTCAGCTGAATGAAGGAGTCTGACGACGACGATGACAACAAGTGCGGCCCATGTATAATTACTGCAGCAGACGATATATATACATACATACGTGACGGGTTTCTTGAATGAAAGTGAATCGATTCGACTTGATGAAGACGAAGACAAGAACCGTGTATCGTATTCTGTCTAGATTATGCAGAATTCAGGATACCGTAACTAAGAAGTATTAGGAAACTGTAATAGAAGTATGTAGGTACCTACGTAACTATGCTACTCAAATCGATCTTGTCTTGTCTTGTACACCGGTTCTGGTTCTGGGTAGTTTGTAACTTGCAGTTTTGTACACCAATAGTAATTTATGATAAGGAAATCTTCGCACTTTGCCTTAGAATTTTTGAAACTAACCTATCCTGTTTTCCTATTCTGTTCTGTTTCTTTGCTGTGCTGTGCTGTGCTGTGGAAAGCCGTAGTGCATTTCTGTTTTACGAAATCATCACGTTCTTATCGATAGATAAAATAAGGCAAGTTTCGGCTTCAAATTGTCTAATCATAAGTTCAAGTAGATTGAGGGCAACGGTCATAATTTGAGAAGGGAGACTGATTAAAAATTGTTGATGCAGGGAACGCTGAAAGCACCGGATTTGCCTTGATTTGATTTACTTTGATTTGACTTGATCCGTTCGTGTGGAATTCGTGTTAATTCTCCATTTTAGCTCATTTGTATATGTAAAAGTAAAAACGCTGACACTGGGCCTGATTCTGACTCTGACTCTGGCTCTGGCCTGTCAAAATTATTATGAGCGACGAAGTGACTAATAAGTATACCTCCACGCTTGCAGCAATAATCCAAAGGCATGGTATGGCATGGTATGGCATGGCATGGCATGGCAATAGGAAAGTCTAATGGTGTGGTTTCACCACACCATAACTAAGGCGTGATACATAAAACACGTAACGCAAAATTTTCAAATTTTTGACCCCCTCCCCCCTCTGTAACGCATACGTCACAATGCGCGTTAAATGGTGTAACGCCAGAAAATCAACCCC
>JAAXYX010004008.1:0-13106 GCA_036851915.1 Ptenothrix huangshanensis | reverse complement strand
TACTATTTAAATTCCATTAAAAATAATTAAGAATTTCTACCAAAGAAACCAATATTAATGGTTTGTTTACACGAATTACCCATGATGCTACCATCGTTTTAAACGATTTTGTCGTTTAGCATTTGCTTCAAATATTTTCATATGTCAATGCGTCATAACTCACAAGTAAAGTTCTTAAAGTTTAAAAGCGCTACGAACTTGAGTTTTTTTCTACATATTTACTTACAAGTCCAGCATTAAAAATCCCGTTTAAAACATCGCGATTGACAAAATTGCGAACTTTTGGGAGATAGACATAGACAGCTATGTAGCTACATTACATACAACTTCCGTGGGGGGACGGAGAAACATCAGCTTATCAAAGTCTGAACGAAGGCGATTCCACTATTGTCAGTATTTTCAATTTAAAACTGTCATCCTTGATTAAGTGAACTCATCTAAGTCATCGTGAGTATTCCCTTCTATTTCAAAACTCCGGTAAACAATTTCATAATGAAATAAATTTTCTTTCCAATATGTTCGCTGGAGCAAAAATAACTCGGACGAACAAAATATGAACAAGTAATTACCAAGCACAAGTTAAACAATTCACGAGTGTCTACTGTCGAGGCAAGCTGGCTGCTACTTTGGCTCATTAGGACCATGTTTCCTTGTCTCTACGTCACGATTTGACGATTTGCCTAATCATTGGAGTGAGCTTACAAGAAAGAAGAGAAAACAAAGAAAACCGTGGAATTAATGGCAATGATGCAATTGAAGATTCTCAAAACTGTGCCGTTGTGGCCAAAAAGAATGGCCGAGGTAAATCTAGAAATTGCAACTTTAAGATGTAACAATTCGAACATGAACATTTGAAAGGAACAGCTTTGAGTGAACAGATGCAATAGAAGATGTATTTGACGTAAGCGTTTTGCAACTGTAATTAATACATTCTGTGAAACGTTTCTTCTTTTCCTGAAATACAAAATAACGCTGTCTATTTAAAAGTTTTTTTCAATAACAGTCATATACGGAAAGAGCTCCTGCGGACGCTACTGGATACATAGGTGTGACAGCATGAAAACTAAATATGTAATTATATACGTTGTTTACATACCCAATCATTTCCGTTAACTCTTGCTCAATCCTTTTTAGTCGAAATCGAACTAAATCGAAAGTGCCGAGATGAACTAGAAGCTCAAAGGTCTCAGAAATTGTGAAAAAGCTAATCATGACAGCTTCGACTAAGGCTAGGACTGCAAACATAGGTAGTGTTTGATATTTCACTTTAAAAGAGCTGTACAGATGCTGTGGTCGTGTTGGATCGGCAAGCAGATACAGTTAGTGTTATAAAAACAGGCTGGCGACGCACAACATAGAAAAGTACATTAGTAGCAGTTCTTGGCTCGAAAACTGAGTCAAAGTTAATTAAATAAGCTTATTAAAGTCATGGTGAGTTTGTTTTCTCTTCCTTTGCATAACTGCGATAAACAATGATTTTTACATTTATTGTGTTCCCAGGAGCTAAATTAACTCGGACATAATAAATTTAAAAAGGCATTTTCGAAGCTCAGGCACAACATTTCACAAGTTTCTGTATTACGTAGGTAACTATTGTAATTATTATTGCTGACAAAGCACAGAAAGACAGAAACCTGCTTGCGAAATATTTTCAACATGGAGGAAGTCATAGCCAAGTACAGTTGAAGGTTGTCGCTACATTATATAATTACATATTTACATAGATCTCCAGTACTACGGGATTAGTGGGAAAGATTTTGAATGTTTTTTTAAAACCAAACCTTTGATGCTTGTCAATGGATATCTTAAATTCAAAAGTCTACATTATTTTAAGAAAATGTGCTTTGTAAATACCGCATAACAGCGTCTTGACTAACACGACGTTTATTATTATGCATTCCGTATTTCTTTTTTTTTTCAAAATATTTTTGTTGTGAGGGCTACCATTCAAAATTACATTTTACGAATTAAATGTTTTCCACAGTAACTTTCAAAAAACTGCCAATACCTGCATTATTTTTATTCGCGATAAAATAAATTAATGCAAGATAATTTACATTTTGCTTGACCTCCTACACGAGTAGACCGGTAGACTGGTATGGTTCTAGTCTGATTTCACCTTTAACTCAAACGATTATCAAATTCTGCTTTCTGATTTTCCAAATTCCAGCACCTAATTACCTAAATCTCGATCCCGTATAGATCATTCGATCACGATTGGCGAATTTCGCGATTGTGACAGACTTGTCTTGTGACTGTGACTTCGATTTCTTGGATTCTCTTCACTTCTCAGTTCCTGACATCCAAAAACCGAATTGGCAAGTTCGAATTTCAAATCCCGATTTCCAAATTTTGGCTTGGTACTTGGTATCTGGATTCTGGATTTAGAAATTATTTCTTTTAACTTCGAAGCAATTTCAACTTTTTTCTGTCCCTTTGCTAGCTGAACTTTGGACTCAACTACTCACTGGAAGAGAATCTGAGGATCAGGATTATTTATGTTTATTTGCTTTATTTCCAGTTCTGAGTTCTATTACAATAAAATTTTATTATGACAAAATAAATGTCAATTTTTGCAGTAATACATTAATCATAAGGTAACATGGAGCATGACATAGAAATGCTAGATGAGGATGCACATGCCCAAGTCCATAACACGAGTTCCTTTCACCAGGAATATTTTCACATTTCGAACAATTCAACCTCGTCATTTGATGATCTGCCGATTCAGGTAGCACAAAAAAATTTAGGTTTGATAAAATTTTCAACATAATAAGATGGTAACAAATCTAATTTAAATTTATCTTATAACATTCAGCTTTACAACGAAGTATTTAAATACCTCACCATCTCCGAACGCAATAAGATCCGTGAAGTCTCCGCTTCCTGGGACCACGCAATCAAATACGCCTTCGGATTAAAAATAATTCTTCACAACCACAACATCGATGCCATGTCCTCCGTCAATGATATTACGGATATTCAAGTTCGTAACTTGACCCGAAAATTACCAGAACCTCTCTCAGTTAAGATCTTCGAGTATGGCCTCAAAGTCAGCAATCTTGAAATAATGGGCATGATTCTATCAACGAATCTCCTCAAACTTCTCACAGAATTCAAGAATATTACGACTCTCAAACTTTCCCGGGTCTACTTAGAAACTGATCGACTACTCCGTCTTAATGACGAATTAAAGGTGAATCTTCCGAAGAATCTTACCCATTTCAAAATGACATTTCTAAAAACTTTTCACCATAAGAACTACCTTCGATTTTCACGGGGAAGGAATACAACGACAGATCTCTACACTCTCACCTCAAGTGACAACATCATGCTGAATTTTGTTCAGCATTTTAACTTGGAGAAACTAAAGACACTTGAATTGTATCACGACATGTCTGACGATGTCAAGACCCGAAGACATTCCGAAATGGTCAATAGAATAAGGAGCCAAATTCAAATTCAAAATCAAAATCAGGGTCAAGGTCAAGGTCAAGGTCATGAACAGGATCCAATTGGTGGGGGTGACGGTCCAGAGATGTTTCAAGAGCAGATGGATTTGGCCAACCCAAATCAAAATCCAAATCTGGAATTCCTTCTACAAGAAGATTTTGATTCGGATGGAATCCGCGGGATTTCGAATATAATTTTGAAGCTCCTCTCCTTCGAAACTATGACCATAGAAAATCTTAAAATCGACAATTTACCGCAGCTTGCATTATCATCTCCCGATGCAGAATCAATTCAAAATAATCTCATCAACCTCCAATTTTCTCACCTGGACATTAATGGAATACTCGACAGTGGATGGAAGCAGATTCTGGAAGTTCAGAAAAATCTTAAATCGCTTGAAGTTTCTATTTTAGATTCGAATATGCTTCAAACTGTAAAGAACACTGCAAGGAGATGTCAGAAATCGTTGGAAACTTTCTCCATAGTACTAGGAACTCCGGACGCGCTTATTTTGAATTCAAACATTGGTGGCAATATTCAAAATGAAATTCAAAATATCCCGCTCCAACAAGATCAGAATCAGGACCAGGACCAGGATCAATACGCTGAACCGAATTTTGATTTCGAATTGGACATGGATGATCCAACAGATTTCGACACAAGTTTCCTAAATCGATGCAACAAACTAAAGCAGTTTAAAATGTACTACGCGCCATATAAGATTGACTTAAGGGGCATCTCCACATTATCCTTGACAAGTGTGGAGCTCTGTGGGAAAATCAAGGTTGAAGAGATCAAGGAATTGTTAATACGAGCTCCAAAAATAGAATGTCTAAAACTGGATATTTGTTCCGGTCCCCACAGTTCCGATGTTCCAAATCCAAGTGAGAGAGAAAGAAACTTATTTTCACAAGATCCGACGATAAAAAGCATCCTTGCTAACTCATCAATAACGAAGCTCGTCATCTCGGAATCGGGAGCTTTTGATTGTTTCAAAAGCTTTTTAATATTCACTGAGCACCTTCAGATTGTTAGAGCAACTTTAGACTTTATTGAGTATCGAACTTCGACTTCGATGCCACTCCTTCCACTACAGATGCATGGTGTTGGCTTACACGGAATCGGACCAGAGGATGCGGGACGACTTACGTTTGTCACTGTACCAAGGATAACTGTTTTAGTCCTGGAAGGAAATTCAAACCAAAATTCCTTTCACATTCAAGGTCAATGTCAAGGTCAAGGTCAAATTCAACATCAAGAGACGAGAGCTAGTGTCTTTCAATAATTTTAAACTAGCAAGTGAATTAAATTATTGCTATTGCTGAAATAATCATGAGAGTTGGAAATAAAATACAATGGAAATATAAATGGTGATTTAGTAACCTTTTTGTTGATCAACAATTTTTTTCTTACATTAAAAACTAAATTAATTACATGAAAAAATAATTTGTGCTATTTTCTTAGCATCATTTCCATCACGATTTTTTCTAATATTAATTTGAATTGAATCTGCTTTAAAGCTGTGAATTAAGTAATATTTTAATTTGGCTTGGTAAATCATTAATTTGCTCATTATCATGATAATTCAACTTATTACTAATAACTAGGACTTGAAGTAGGACCAAGGACCAATATTCAGATCAAAATTATGTTAAGCATATTAGTTATTGGAAATAGAACAAAATCATTATCAAAATTGAATTCAACTCCCACTCTTCTATTTTATCTTTGCTTTTATCTCTCACTCACCCCAAAACTTCTCGTTCTCGGTTCCCCGAAAATCGACCCGAAAATCCTCGCCACCCTGAAATCCAAAACAACGACAGATGTCTTTCTTTCCTTCCACAATGGCACTACAGACGAGATCATCAATCAACTCAAAGAAACCACAACAAACTTCTCATCCTTCTCCAAAGAAGAACAACGTGACATTATGTATAAAGCGCTGAAGGAAAACGCCGATAAGATTCAAGAAAATGTCATCACACTGCTAAGCGAAGAAAACACTCGAAGAACCACCGAAAAAGAAAAGATTTTGCCTCCAATTAAGACGATGCAGTTGTGGGTGACTAACGACCTCGTAGTGGATAATGTTGATCAAGTGTTGCTGAACAAACTAATGGCTCTAGAAGAAATATCGAGTATTACCGAGGACGCTTTGATTCAGTTGGATTTCCCAAAACCAATTAAACATTCTAAGCCGTTTAAACTAAGCGATATTGAGGAAAAAAGTGAAGGCCAGGGTCAGGGTCAAGGTCAAGGACAGCTTCAAAGTGTGAAAAAAATACACGCGTATAAACTAAAGCCAAAACAACCAAATTCAGGCGAATCACTTTCTTGGGGAATAAATTGGATTCAAGCGCCAGCCTTATGGAAGCAAGGATATCGCGGGGAAGGAGCTGTTGTTGGGATTATCGACACTGGAGTGAGTGTAAATCACGAATGTTTGAGAGATAATTATCGATCATACCACGGTTGGTTCGACCCTCGTAATGCTACAGCTGGAGCCGTGCCCTTTGACCTGGCGGGTCACGGAACGTCGGTTGCCTCAGTGATCGTTGGTACTACAAGAGGAATCGGTGTTGCTCCTGGTGCAAAGTGGATTGCTTGTAGAGGAATTAAAGCTAATGCAAATAATGTTGCAGATATCATAGCCTGTCTCGATTGGATGGCATGTCCTACAGACACCCTTGGGAATAATCCTAGCGGGAATTGTTCCCAGGCTCCGAATGTAGTTGTAGGGAGTTGGGGTAATGTAGACAATTCACCCGCATACGATGAATACATTAAGAAACTCCATGACAATAATATCATCACTGTGTTTGCCATTGGAAATTCTGGACCCCAATGTGTATCAACGGCTTCGCCTGCTAATAGAAATTTTACCATTGGCGTCGGTGCCCTGAGCTACTTTAACACAACTTACTGCCTCAGTAGCTTTGGACCTTCTGATCCAGACCCTTCTAATGATAATGGAGGGGGCGTTGGGAATCTCAAACCAGATGTTCTAGCTCCTGGAGAACGGATTCTAGTAGCACTTTCTTTACGCGATGACGTATACGTTGAGGTGTCTGGAACGAGTTTTGCCGCTCCACATGTAGCTGGAATAGCTGCTCTCTACTTCAACTATTTCAACTCTAGCAATGGCAACGGACAAATGAGTATTGGTCCTAATGGTATCGAGGAAACGTTTAGAGAGATTCTTATTAAGGGAAGTATGCCCGTTATTCCATCAGGATTTGGAAGGTCGTGTGGAAATCTCAAGGAAACAACGTACCCCAATTATCAAGCGGGGTATGGGAGTGTTGATGCGGTCAAATTTTTCGAAGCAGTTACAGGAAAAACTATTAAGACTTTTACTTCGGGTGCCGATGCCTTGATTGATCAAGGAAGACATTTATTTGTAAACGTAGTTTTAATTTCGATCATTAGCAATATTTTGTTTTCAAATCGTGGGATAAATAAAGACATTTTTATTCGTTGAAGATTAATTCTACTAACATGTGACAACAGGTGCACGTTTTATATTCTACTTTATACAAAATTTACTGAAACAAAACTCAGAAGCAAAATGGCCTGTTTTTAAATTAGTATTAAATTAAGAAAATAATTTACAACAGTATTAGTATTTGTAGTGGCTAAACTTGTGCAGAACATTTTTGAGACTAATTAATCAATTCTAGAAAAATCTCACCAATAGCAAGATAAAAAGTTTCATTAGCTCGTTGGGGAATCACTTGCAGCAATACTTTTTTTGGAAAGTTGAACAACCGTTGTAAGAGAAAAAGACTTCACGTGGGGCTTCCTTGGGGCAATGAGGCTGTGCAAAATTATCCTTGCATTCGGTGAAATCACAGTCAAATGGAGCTAATAGTTAGTTAGAATCAACATGACCACAAATTAGCAATGATATTAATATAAAAATAGCATAACATAAATAGGATATACTAATGGATTGAAAGAACCATGGAACACATTTATACTATAAAATAAGACACATAATTATATAATTCAACGGTTACTTTGCGCAGACACAATTGTTGTTGCGGTAACAACAAAAAGAATAACAGTTATCAAAACGGCAGTCTTCATCATTATCTTTGGACACTTGGTGTGTAGACACAAACTTACGGGAATTAAGCTGAGAATTTCGAACCTTTACTTTTGAATAAAAATCTAGAGGGGTAAAAATAATGAGTACCCACTTCACTTAAGATCGAACAGCACCTGCATGTTGTAAATAGAGTTGTTCTGGTCTTTTTATATTCAGCTTTTACTTGCAGTCTTGTATTTACCATTGATCATTATTGAACCCTGAGTAATTGAGGAAAGAAGTGTGGAATGTGATAAAAATCTGTGTAATTAAATCCATGTATTCATCTGAGCAAATAATACTCCCCACAAAAACGAGTTATATGCAATGAAATTACATCACTTGTGTTAATATCTGTAATTACAATACGAGGCGTTTAGATACGCGCTTAATAGTTTACTAGTAAATACGGATCATAAATTTAAATAACGATTAAATGAGGTAGGAAGCTTATTCCAGCTTTACACAGATTGAATGTGTTGGCATAACTTTGATTCCGGTTTCTGGTCTGCAGCAGCTGTGTTATTTTTCTGCGCATTTTCCCCATAGGTGTTTGCATTTCCGACTTTCTAATTATTTCTAATTATGGATGCATAACACGCGTTCTATAGTTTTAGACAAATACATGGCCGGTTTGAGGCTTTAGTCTTATCGTTGGTTTGGTATCAGTTTTTGTTGATAATGAATTATGATGGGAGTAATAACGATTTAAATTCGCTCAAGATTGAGTAATTCTAATGTTATTCATTGTACACTAAATAATATAAAACAACATTTTATGGTGAAAAAGTTTATTGTTTTTTATAAAGTATTAGATTCCTTATTAAGGAAAACATTTTAACTAATGTACTAACCAGCGTATAACATTTATGTATGTGACTTATGATATAGTTATACAAGAGCTCGCGAATAACTTAAAGAGAAATTTCATAAAATGATTTGAGAATTACTTGCAGCAGAACTTTTTTTGGAAAAGGGAACAACCCTCAAACGAGAAACGGACTTCTCGCGTTCCATTGGGGCAGCGAGGGAATGACAAAATAGACTTGCACTCAGTGAAAACACATTCTACATTTTAAAAAATAAAAATCAACCCCACCGATTTAGTAATTAATCGTATGATAAGAATATATTTTAGCTTGCTAAGAATATAATTAAATAATTTATCACTTACCTTGCGCAGACACAATCATAGCCGCACTGATAACGACGATAAGAATTGTGATCAAAACGGCCGTCTTCATTTTCAACTTTGTTATTGACGTATATAATTATGTAGAAACCAACTTAGGAAACTTCAGCTGAAAATTTTGAACTCCAAATGATTAATAAAAATTTCAAGAGAAGTTTTAGAAAAAACGATAAAGTAAGAGTTTGAATGGGTTACTTCGTTTGAACCTTTTACGTTCGTTTTGAAATCAGTTTTAAACTGCTCTATTTATATTCGGTTTTTACTAAAGCATCATTACACATGGTTGAACACTGTGTCATTAACAAAAATTGTATTATTTGCTAAACAAAGATTGTGATAAAAATCTGAGTAATCACATCTTACGCTGTGTACACCTTAACATTGTTACTTGCAACCAGCACAAACTGAAGTTGTTTACAAAGAAACACGTACATATGCGAACATGTCTAATATGAGTCGAATATGAAAACTTGCGACATGCGACGATGAATACGAAGCCACGAGTCAATACGAATCTTTCAATAATACAACTGCCAAATAAGGAAGCTTATTTCAAGTATACACATATGGACACATATTTGACAGCTTACAAGTGGTGAACATAGCTCTAGTGTGGATAAAGAAAATGGAAAATAAAATAAGGATTTAAAAACTCCGTTAGGATCACATAATCATCAATCATTTGTCAGGTGTTTGTTGGCTTGCGCACTCTTAAGTCGGCTGCCTTATAAAATGAATCATGAATTGCATGCATAATGTGATGAGTCATGTAGACAGCGTCGACCACAATAAATGCTAATTATATTATAAATTGTCACTCAAAAATTCTATAATATTTATTGCATGTTTTTGAAAACTGCGTTTCATGTTTTATCTCTTTTGTCCCTATCATCATATCTTATACTTATAATACCAATTGATAAGGGCTTACTTCAATTGGACCAATTGCAACAAACTTTGAAAATGCGATAACCAAACACTGAAAAAATGACCCGCAAAATTAAAGATATTAGTAATTTGCTGAATTAAATTATTACATTCCATTTCTGTTTTGAGGGAGTACAAACCAACTTCTAAAAGTGCTTTAGCAGTAGATTTCGCGCTTCAATACTAATTACATCGTTTTGTAAAGGTACAGAACTCATGTTTGTTTAAGTAAAGTTGTAAATCGAGAAAGTGTGAGGAGTTAAGTTGCCGTTTCCGCCATGGCTGCAAGCATGCAGGTATGAAATTAACGTTTAAACCCTTACTATATTATTGCAAGAGCATTGTAGGGGAAAGTGTTTGGTCGACGAATAAAATTAATTAATTTTCCCCCAAATCAGCTTTGAGTAAAGTATAGAAGAAAGATCGTATGTTTGCAAAACAAGTCTAACGTATGTTAAATTATGATCAAATGTGGGACCAAAAATGCAGACTTGTGTCAGTTTATGAACATCAGTTTTGTTTTACTTAACCTTAACAACTAAATAAATCAAAGCAATTAGTACGAACTTACTTGCTAATATTAGTGTATACATGCAACTAGCACTCAGTATTTTAGGTGGATTTAAACTTTCGTGTTCCTCTATGCTCCGTGTTGCTTAACATTTATTGGTATCACAAAAGTATAAACTTGCTTTTATCAATATTGCATGTAGCTATAAAGTACTCAATAATCGTCCCACGAAAAATCAATTCTGCGGTTACTGAAATATTTTACTTTAGAGTTAAATTAAAGTTTGATTAATATGTTGACACATGTACTGTAAATAATTTTGTTTACGCATCACCAATATTTCAGCCATTTGGAGATTTAAAAACTCTAGTGATTATTTTTATCTAGCGACTTTATCAGTAACTAAAAATTAGCACAAAATTAATGACGATCTTTTCAAAAGATTTTTGAAATAAAGATGACAATACTGCAAGCGGTCTATTTCGGTGAAGGATTAATTATATCAGAAATTATTGATTAATATTTTACTGCTAAGTGAATTTAAAATTTCCATACCATAGTATTGCTTAAATGGATTAATTATAGTTAACTATAAATAATCATAAATAAAGAGGAACGCAGAAGTATAAACCCGCCTTAATAAGAGCAATGGCACATTTTTCTGGTCTATGCATACACAAGGTGATTCCGTCATTGTATGAATAACCTATGCAGCTTTGCAAATGTTATCTTTTATGTGGTATCTAATTATGTACACAGGAAACATTTGGTGGTGATGCTCTCAACCTGCTTATCAGCTTAGCCAGAATATTCTACCGTAAAAAGATGCAAAAATCTACTGCAGTACCATATCGCATTGAAGACCATTTGCTGCAACAGAGACATAATGAAGTACAGCATAAAGTGCTAGAACTTGTGTCAGCTTCTAAGCTATTGACACATGCGGAGCTTGGAAAAATTTCGGATGCCCTTTCGGAGCTTTTAACAATCTTTCGACAAAAAAATGAAAATAAAATCACTGATGGATCTGTACTCGGCATTGATTTCGGGACGACAACCTGTTGCATTGCGGTAAAAGGGAAGGATGGAAAGATCCAGATAATTTCAAATGATGTTGATCAAAATCAGACACCCGTTTACATTAGTTTCGAACAGAGTGACGACGGCGCCGAAGAACTTTTTTGTGGTCAGGCCGCAAAAGATTCATCTTCTTCGAACCCTACGTTCACAATATTCGATTTAAGAAAGATGCTCGGTCGAAAGTATCACTTCCCTGAAATTCAAAATGCAATGCAAAATTGGCCCTTTTCAATTCTTAGTGCTGGAGGGGAACTAGAAATTCAAACAAGCCCAACGACAAAACATAGTCCAGTGGATTTGGTAACAATTTTCCTTAAGCATCTCAAACAAAGGGCTTCAGATTTTATGAAAACGGATGACTTGTGTGCTACAGTAACTGTTCCCTCTTATTTTAACTATCATCAACGAGCATTAACCGAAGAAGTTTGTAATAACGCGGGTATAAATGTTCTCAAAGTGATTAGCGAAAGTGAGGCAGTAATAGCTGCATACAGTGATATCTTAGGCCAGGCAACAATGTCAAATCCCAAGACGTATTTGCTCTTTGATTTTGGCGGGAAAACCCTTGATGTATCTGTTACAAAAGTTTACGGCCAGAAGATCGAAGTACTTGCTGCAAAACATAACAGTGATTTAGGTGGGAGTAATATCGACGACAATCTTGTACAGTACTGTGTTCAAAAGTTTAAAGAGCATGGCGTGGATTTGATCGACTTGACAGCATCTCTCAATTCAGATGAATCAGCAAAGAGAAAGATACAGCTACACCGACTGAAATTAGAATGCGAAGAAATGAAAAAATATCTATCACATTCTGAGCGCCTTGAAGTGCACATTTCTGATGACGCTATGCCAGAATCTAGCCCTTTGAAAGTTTCAATGAGCAGGAGCACATTCAATTTACTGAACAAAGCAATATTCAAAAAATGCCTGGAGGAAGTTCAAAACATTTTGCGAGCATCAAACTTTGTGCCGGAGGAAATTGATAAAGTTATCTTGCTAGGAGGTTCTTCGAGGATTCCAAAGATTCAAGAAATGTTGTCAAACGTTTTTGGGGAAGAAAAACTTTGCAGTTCTATTGACCCCGATGAAGTTGTTGCTATTGGAGCTGCAACTTTTAATTTTAACAATGATGCTGTCGAAATCCCCAATGTTTTCGACAAGGAAAATTTAAACCGTGATATTGTGAGCAGCAATGTTTTTAGGCAATGGATCGACAAATACTGCAATTCCTCACTTTCTTCAAGGCTACAAAACTCTGTAAGTCCGTTGAAGCATTAGTTTTAAAGAAATAGATGTCCTTGTAACAGGGGCAGATCCAGACAAAAGTCATTTAGGAGGCTAATAAAAAAATATCTCATACTGCAAATTTCAAAAAACTACACCTGCTTTTAAGTAAAGTTAAAAAACAGCATCTTCTTGCGCAACGAAAAATCGCACCTGCATTTGTGTGATTTTAAAAAAAACTGCATCTGTTTTTGTGTGATTTTTAAAAAACTGCATCTGTTTTTCGCACATTTAAAAAAACAGCACCTGTTTTTGCGTAATTTAAAAAACAATGCCCCTTTTTTTGTGTAATTTTTAAAAAACTACATCCGTTTTAAGTACAATTCAAAAAACAGCTCCTGTTTTTGTGTAATTTAAAAAACATTGCCTCCTTTTTTGCGTAATTTTTAGAAAACTGCATCTGTTTTTAAGTACAATTAAAAAAACTGCATCTGTTTTTACTTTTTCAAAAAAACACCTATTATATGTGACGGTCCGCCATAAAAGGGACCAAGTTGTCAAAAATTTTGAAAATGAGTTTGATGCTGAATTTTGTTCTTCTGTCAAATCTCTATGCACTGGAA
>JAAXYX010004007.1:0-13107 GCA_036851915.1 Ptenothrix huangshanensis | reverse complement strand
TCACTAGGCGATGCCAGCGGCTGGAAACTTCCCTACAACATTTTTGAGTAGGGAGATCCGCCGCTTCAAAAATGTTGAATAAAACCTGGAGCAATCAAAGAGGAAAAAACGAGTTGACCATCAAGCAAAGCACAATTACCGAAGAGAAATTATAGCACAGTCCCCGCAGGATTCTGTTTCGTGTAGGCCTTGCCTTATTCGTGTCAAATTTTAAAAGTTTGTGTCTTACTTATTTATTGTAAATTATTCTTTTGCTACTTTTCCGTTGAAAATTAAAAGTTAAGTGCGTCGTTTTCATAAAAATCATAAAAAATTGCGTTGCTTTTGTGACAATTACAAAAAAAACTGTGTCGTGTTCATGAAAATTATAAAAAAACTGCGTCGTTTCTGTCAAAATTAGAAAAAAACAGCGTCGTTTTTGTGAAACTCACAATTAAACTGCGTCTTTTTCATAAAAATTATAAAAAAAAACGGCGTCGTTTTTTTAAAAATAATAAAAAAACTGTGTCGTTTCTGTCAAAAATATAAAAAAAAACTGCGTCTTTTTCCAGAAAATTATAAAAAAGTGCGTCTTTTTCATGGAAATTATAAAAAAAGTGCGTCTTTTTCATGGAAATTATAAAAAGTGCGTCTTTTTCATGAAAATTATAAAAATAACTGCATAGTTTTTGAGTAAAAAGAAACCCTTAGATTTTGGTAATTGATTAGATATTTAAAAGATTCGACTTACTCTATCAATGGATTGAACAGCTTGAGCAAGTGGGAAATTAAAAACGCTGAAATTACTTGTCGTTTCCATATTTTTTTACCAATACGCAGCTATGGAAGAATGGTAACCGAATCCAATTTCAAATAATAGGTAACAGTGCTGCACAAAAGTCCGCTGCAAAAGTTGTGCAAATTAGCCGGACAAATAATTACTTTGTGAATGGTTCCAAAGCATCCACGTCGTAGCAAAGAATTTTTCAAACAACTAATAAACTCGAATAAAAGTGTTCCTAGGTAAAATTTTCCAATATAAAGGATAAAAGTGCTCAGCTACAAGTTGACTTGACTGAACGGCATGGAAATTACTACACGTGTTGTGACTTTGGCTTCGAGGTGAGAAATGAAATAAAATGAAAGGATAATCTGCCCTTCGTTGTTGGGTACGAATGAATTTGACCTTCCTTCTGGTAATTCTACTCAAATAAGTAGGAAAAGGACGGGGTAACGGTGAGAGGAAAATAACAAAAACTTGAATTGTGTCCTTGACCAAAATTGTTATTGTTGCAGCCATTGTTGCTGCATTGAGTAGCCCCTTCTCTCCATTTTACTGTCGTTTCTTCAATTCTTAGGAATTGTTTTGAATTTCTTAGAGAGGCAAAAGTAGAAATGTCGTAAACAGCGTTTGGAGTTCTTATGAAAAGCATTTTAAGCTCCAAAAGGCTTAATTTTAGTATTTTAGGACAGCATTTTTAGCCTTTCGAAGTCCAGAAAAATAATTTTTAACGCCAAAAAAAACTTTTTTTTTCTGGTTGCCTTTTTCATAATTTATCTTCCATCGCATTATAAGTTTGTTGTTTTTTGTTTTTATGCTGCACCAATACAATCTTTTGGCTTAATATAAATTTACATTTTTGCATGTTTGGGATTACTTTGTATGAGGATGCATTGATTCAATTCATTTCCAAAACTAAAAACCCAAAGCCGTAATTTTAGATTTTCCTTATTATATAATTATTAATGCTATTGATGGTGCTCTCGTATTTTAAAGACAAGTTAAGCATCATTGTGTATAAATCCTAGCGTGCGGGTCCTGCCACAATTACGATGTTGTCTAATAACAATAACAAAACTATTTGGAAACGCAGTAGTGATTTAGGATCCAAGTCGTTAAACACACATAGCATTAAATTTACGTTCTTTGGAGTGAGTCTTAAGTCGAAGAATAATTGACATTCTTTCGATTTTCTTATACAAAAGAATCAGGGGCGTATCCAGGGGTAGGCAAGTTTCGTACTTCTGAATTTTGAGAAAAAATTAATATAATGACCATGGAAACATCAAATCAACAATGTCAATTTATAATGCGGAATTTCTAAAAAAAAGTGTGACAATTAAAAATAGGACTGTGTGAAAAGGACAAAAAGTTAAAATTCGACCTTTTGCAAAAAGTGTAAAAATTAAAATTCGAACTTTTTTAAACGGTGTAAAAATCAAATTACGGCCTTTGCAAAAAGTGTAAAAATTAAAATTCGAACTTTTTTAAACGGTGTAAAAATCAAGTTACGGCCTTTGCAAAAAGTGTAAAAATTAAAATTCGGCCTTTTGCAACAAGTACAAAAATTGAAAATTTGGACGTTTTGAAAAAGCATAAAAATTTAAATTCGGCCTTTTTAAAAAAGTGTAAGAAATGAAATTCAAGCATTTGAAAAGGTGTAAAAATTGAAAATTTGGACGATTTGAAAAAGCGTAAAAAAGGTA
This sequence comes from Ptenothrix huangshanensis, assembly GCA_036851915.1. Lineage (NCBI taxonomy): Eukaryota > Metazoa > Arthropoda > Collembola > Symphypleona > Dicyrtomidae > Ptenothrix > Ptenothrix huangshanensis. Next base: position 10,641 of record JAAXYX010004007.1, on the reverse strand, counting down.
ATTCAAGCGTTTGAAAAATGTAAACAAATCTACTTTTTGAAAAACTTTTAAAAAAAATGAAAGTAGACATTTATAAAAGTGCAACAACACAAATTCAAATTTTTCGAAAATCTTTAATAAAATAATTATAAACTTACACCAGATATAATGAGCCTTTAGCAAATTTGCCTAGTACCACGAAAAAAATCCTGGATACGCCACTGAAAAGAATGAGGTTGTTAAAAATGTTAAATCAGCAGTTAAACGATAGCAAAGAAATTACCAACTGCGTAGCCGATTCTGCATTCACATTCTTCTTGAAAAAGCATCATTCATAATCTACTGCTGCAGCCAGAACTTTTCACAAATAATTACAATGAATCAACGCAAATTTGATCGATATACTCATCTCCTTATAATTTTCCTTGTTCTCCTCGGCACAGCTGTTCATGACTCAGGTAGCTAATTATAACTAAAGTGATTTAAAATAGCACAATGATTATAATACAATTCTGTCTATAGGAATATAATTAATAATTACTAATCGTAAGTCTAAACTAAATTATTTCTTAAGATGGTCGCAAACGGAAAAGTGGAACGAAAAATGGAGCGACAGAATTTTCTCCGAGAATCGTAGGTGGACAAAGCGCCAGGCCCAACGAGTTTCCTTACCAAGTTCGTTTCTTTAACCCGGGAACAGGGAAAACCTTCTGTGGAGGGACAATCATAAGTCCGTTATACATTCTCTCAGCCGCTCATTGCTTCCAGCAAGGCGAGCAGAAACGGATGATCACGTACGTAGGGGACCACTCCGTGAGCAAAAAAGATGCATTCGAGCAGGTGGTAAAAGTAGTTGAGGTAATCCAGCACGAGCAATTCAGTCCCACCAAAAGCCTCAATGACATAGCACTGCTCAAATTATCCGAGCCACTGACATTCTCCAAGGGTGTTAAACCAGCATTGTTACCCAAGGATAAGAAGAAGCCCGCAGGAATGGGAATTGTGTCCGGATGGGGATATCTGAATGAAATCACAGAGGAGCAACCCGACATTCTTCAAAAGCTCAATGTGCCCATAATCTCTAACGCAGACTGCGCAAAAGCTTTCAGGGGCGTCCCAGTACCTCCCACAAGACTGTGCGCCAATGCGGGAAAAGGGAAAGACAATTGCAAAGGGGATGGTGGGGGTCCACTAACTCAACCATTACCTGGTGGTTCCTTCCAGTTGATTGGCATTGTTTCCGTTGGAAAATTATGTGCGAAAGGAAAACCCAGCATTTACACCGATGTAGCCCAGTTTAGTGACTGGATCTCTTCAAAAATGGACAAATAAATGGATCATGTGCAGGCGCGGATCCAGAGGGGGGGGGGTTAAGGGGCTGTAGTGATCTCCATGAAGATTAAATTATGTGGAGATATAATGAGTTTTTTTACAAAATTTACATTAGATCTCATGCGTTTCATTAAAGTTTACACAAAAACAGGTGCAGTTTTCCGAAATTTATTCAAAAAAAATTTGAAATTTGTTTTGAAATTTACTAAAAATGCAGGCTCAATTTTTTTAGACAAATACACGCACAGTTTTTTTAAATGTGCATAAAAACAGATGTACGTTTTCGAAATTTACTCAAAAACAGGCTCAGTTTTTTAAATTTACACTCAAACAGGTGCAGTTTTTCGAAATTTACTCAAAAACAGGCTCAGTTTTTTTAAATTTACACACAAACAGCTGCAGTTTTTCGAAAAATCAAAAACGGGCTCAGTTTTTTTAAATTTACCCATAAACAGGTGAAGTTTTTCGAAATTTAATCAAAAACAGGCTTAATTTTTTTTATGTTCAAACAAATTCAGGTGCGGTTTTTCAAAATTTACTCAAAAACAGGACCAATGTTTAATTATTCAAACAAAAATAGGTGCAATTTCCTGAAATTCGAGCAAAAACAGGTGCATTTGTTCAAAAATTGCAATAAATATAATAATAATGAGGTTTTCTTTATTAGCCCCCTCCATGAACTTTCTCGGGATCCGCCTCTCTGAACTTGCCTATGCACAAAATAATAATAATAATAATACAAACAATAACAAATAAATTACATAATTAAATAACTGCACCTAATTAATTACATGAGAAGTTTGAATAATCGTTGGAATATTTTTGTTCTGCTTAGAAAAAGGTTGAGTGCCAGAGATAATAGAAAGTAATAGTAATTAATTACGTGAAAAAAAAACTATTCCTAGAATTTCATACTTGCATACTAGAAAAATTGAAACATACATAACATAACTTAGATTACAAGAAATTGTACAAATTACAAAATTAAAATGACCACTGTACATATGTAATATTCTGAAATTGCCATCATCTCACATCTTACATTAATTACGTAACACAGCATAAGTCACTCAATTGATTCAAAATTTCCTGTCATATCCAAGGTTAGTAATGCAATTGCTTAATTACAAATACTTACTAACGTAATTATTACGAAAATTACATTCAAAATGAAACGGGAACAGGATTGAGATCGGGGCATCGTGCAAATAGAAACTTTCATCTTCTTGATAACCACAAGGAAATGACGACGGATATCCTGATCATAATTAAATTAATTACTATTTCCAGGACTATTTATTTCATAATTAAATTAATAAGAAACAGTTGCTGACGGTTGAAATTGAAGGTACCTACATACGTACAGACAAACATACATACATAATAATTATAATAATTGTATAATTCATTGTATAGTTAAAATAACAATAATTAATTAATTTATGAGAAATGGTTACTGGTTACCGCAATTTGTGTTTTAGCAGTCGGACAAGGATTGTGTCAGCTGACGTCGGATTGAGTTGCGATTTGACAATCTATTTTTTGCTCAACCTTCAACTCCAACTGCGTCCCGCCTTCCTCATTTGTCTGCGGATCTCGCCGCCTTTCCTTCATTTCATCATTTCTGGGTTCTTTGGAATTTTACAGCATAAGCAACTTCAACGTCTTACAAGTCAAAAGTTGAAAGTAAGTTAATTAAATTCCTCAAATCTGTCGATTGTCGGTTGGGCCTTTCTACTGTTCGTTGTTAATTTTTTTAATTACTAATTGCTTGTCATTACATCATTACTATCCTCAATCGTTGTGCTTTCGTTTTTTGTATTTAAGCCCGAAGTCCAAAGTCAAAAGTCAGGCAAGACCAAAGACTCGACTCATGACTCAGAGGTCATAGGTCGTACTTAAGAAGTCAGTCATCAGTTTATCAGTTGTCAGTAGTCTCAGTAGTAGTTATCATTTTGCGATTAACGATTAAAACCGACCATTTCGTAATTATTTATTTTTTATGGTTAATGATTACCTAATTATCAGATAATAAGGAACTAACACCAGTAACTAATCATCACAAACCAAAACTAACCACTAACCATCAACTATTGTTGCCTGTCACTGTCAATTGTGAATTGTTGACTGTATAACTGCTAATTTGTAATTCCATCTCCCTTCAGAACAACGCTGTGATGGCCTACAGTAAAGGTGAAAAGCAGGTAATTAATAATAATTGTGAATTAATTGTTTGTTTCTCTGTCACCATTAATCATTAATTGTTAGTGGTTAATCCATAATTAGTCGTACTCCTTTGCTCGTTGCCCATTATCAGTTATTAATTATGATCTGTTTCATTCGATTATATAAAACTTTCACACCGTAATGGTTAAATAAAGCTAAATCAATTCATTAAGTGTATGTTGTCTTTGTTGTTGATTGTATCTCATTTGATTGTGTACACCCTCAAACTCAACTCTTGATCTGGATATGCGATCCGCGATTAGTGGCTGAGTTATGTGAATTGTCAAATGTCAAATGTAGTTATTATTGTTTGCTAGTTAGATTTTGAATGTTGTGTTCGGACTTTTGACTTTGTGCTTTGTTGACTTTGTTGCTGATAGACAGCTGAAAGTAATTGAAATAAGACACCGAACTGATTATTTATTTATTTATATTCTGAATTTTCCCCATTTGCCATTCAGTCTGAACTTTTTGGAGTTGAAGAATCGGCTTACCGAGTTAATCAAATGAAGGAATTTGAGGAGGAAAGAAAAAACATGCGTGACTCATTGGTGAAATTAAGGTGTTCCCGTTCTAACTATGAAATGTATAAGAATGCGAGTAATTCCGAAGTCAAAGGTCCTACACCTTCTACTAGCAACAATCGTAGTTATAGTTCCTTCGGCTATGATAAGGATCTGGGGTTAAGTGCTGAACAAGAGGTAATTAGCAATTAATTTTGCTCCAGTCATCACCTTTGACCTTTGACGTTTGACCTCACCTCAGGTTGATCGATCTGATTGAGAAAACGTGATTGTTGTGAATTTTGGTAGTTGATTTTATTTAATTAGTTTCATTGAATGTTTTAAGGGAATCATGTCTGTCCATCAGGCTCTGGAAATGGTGGAACAACTTTCCGAAAATGTTGTCAAATCATTGTCTGTACAGGAGCAGGCGACTGTTAAATTGGAGAAGTTCAAGATGGACAGTAAGTACCTACATAAGCCATGCAGTATGATTGAATAATTTGTTATTGTCGTTCAACTACAATTTTATTAACATAATTTTGATAAATTGTTTTAGTGTTTCATGCCATTGATGAAATCCGCTCGAGGCTTGATGTGCTAGAAAAGCATGTTGGAGTTGGAATTAATAAAGCTGCTGTTGCCCCTTCAAATTTACAAAGCAAGATCTTATTTCAACTATCCAGCGAAGCTACTCCTTCGGATTTCATTGCTGCGCCTAACAAGCTGGTCAAGCCAGCAGGAGTTCCAGTTCCAGCGCAAGTTCTTACTCCGTCCACCAAGGACAATCTTGAAAAGAGTTCAAAAGTCCCAAATAAATTGGTCCTCTCAGCAACCAAAGAAAACATGGAGTTGAGTTCTGCGGAGGAGGGAAAGGCAGAGAAGCCTGTTTCTAGTTTGCTGAAGATGAGGGCTAGAATGCAAACTCTGGTCAAGCCAAAACTGCAGGCTTCAGAAGAAAATGAACCCCTTGTGGCATCTCCTTCGGATTCTGTAGATGGGCACGGAATTGTTGCTAGTGGGACTCCTGCACTTGGTGGAAAAGATGAATCTCTGTTGACGGCGTTGAAAACATTGAATGCATCTGCCGGACCTGGATTTGCTTCTACGAATTCTTCCATTGTTAGCTTCAAGATTGGTAGGCCACGGCTTGTGAAGCCAAGGTTAGTTTTGTGAATATCATTTTTCTACTTTTATTTTTACGTAATTATTCAAGGTATTTTGTACGTTGAAGTATCTATTTGTTTTTTTAACTTGTAGACCTCCCTCGCCTATAAGATTCCCAGGACCTTCGACATGCTTCGACGATGCAAAATCCGCTGTTAGTAAATTGTGTTGGAACAAACACAAGTTTGACGAAATATCAACCGTCATTCTTAATCTTGTGCGGAATTTAAAGGAGACTGAGAAGCTGAAGGATCTTGTTGATTATATATTTGATACTGTAAGTCAATATTATTACTATTAGTTATCACTATCACTATTACTAGTTTTACTAGTCCATCATTTATGATGCTAGTATGTTTTATAATAATAATTCTAGTTCTAGATTGATGGTTTTGATCTGGAGCTGATCCAGAAAAGATTCATGGAGGGGGCTAATGAAAAAAACCTCTTTTTTATTGTAATTTTGGAAAAAATACATCTGGTTTTGTTTAAATTCCAGATAATTGCATCTATTGTTGCGTAAATATTATAAAATTGAGCCTGTTTTTGACCAAATTTTGAAAAACTGCACCAGTTTTTGCGTAATTTAAAAAAATCGAGCCTGTTTTTGACTAAATTTTGAAAAATTGCACCTGTTTTGTGTTTAAAAAAAAGCTCATATCTACACATAATTTCATCTTCATGGAGGGGGCTACAACCCTTTAGCCCCTCTCTCGATCCGCGCCTGATTTTGATCATCTATGATCAATTGTAGGGTAATAGTAAAACTTAAATTGTTTGCAATTTCAGGTCGTCCAAGATTCCTCCTACGCAAATTCAGGGGCCAAACTTTGCCAAAGAATTTATCAGCACCCGTCAGGTGGGAAAGACTTCCAGAATTTGCTAATTTCACGGTACGATAATTAACCATTGTTACTTCCTTTGACAGTTATTTTCATTAGTCTATTTAAGAATAAATTAGTTTAAACTGTATCTATAATTTATTTCATGTTGTTTTTCTCTTTCCAGCTGTCAAACGGAGTTCACCAATGTTCTGAGTGAAATTGGAACAAACACTGCTATGGAAAAGCGGGCCCCAGGCTTGATCTCCTTCTTGGCTGAACTCTACTTTTATGTGAGGAAGGACGAGAATTCGCCAAGGAATACTATTATGGCTCTCGCCTGCATTGAACTTATGAGGACTCTCTTGGCCGTTCGTGGAGCCTGTCAACTTAAAGCCAATATATTCTGCACTGTCGAAGTTCTCAAGGTACCTACGTTGATATTTATTTCAGTGTCGATAAGCACAAGCCAGTGCCAATCAATAGCGTCGGCAGGGGTAGCTGTAAAGGATTTTTAAAATTTTCACTAGAGAACATGTAGTCTTTTTAGTAAAAATATTTAGTTTTCTTCTAAATTACACTAAAAAAAGATGCAGATTTTCTTTTACACAAAAACGGATGCAGTTTTTTTTAAATTTACAGTAAAAAATATGTATTTAGTTTTTTTTAAATTACACAAAAACAGATGCAGTTTTTCTAAATTCACGCAAAAACATATGCAGTTTTTTCCGCAGTCCTACCCGAAAAAAAATTCCTGCCGACGCTAATGATGCCAATATTATTTTATGTTGACTGCAGTTATAGTTCTATAGTTACAGGCATGGACTTGCAAGTACATACTCAATTATTGTTAGTTAATTATGAATGGAGATACTTTTGGTCTGGTGTAACAATGGCTCTTTGTAATTGCAGCTTCTGAAGCCAGTGCTTCTGTCCGAAGGGAGTAGCGACGATGGGATTCGTGTGGAATTGGAGAAGCTCGGGGCACAATTTAAGCGAGTAGAGTCGTCAGGAGCCAGTGAGCTCACTGCAGAACTCAGGAAAATGTTGTCCCTTAGCAGCATGCAGATCAAATTGCTCACTTCTAAGCTTTCAAAGCCGACGAGAACTTAGAACAAGAATCGAAATCATTTTCTTTCAAGTGGACGCGGAATGGGTATAAGTTAATTTATCATTTGGAAAATGAAAATGAAAATGAAAATGTTATGATGATTCACTATTATAATTAATTCGGGGATGCATGGATTGTATAATTAACTCCATCGAATCTTAATCTTATTAGTAATTAAAATTAATTAGTTAATTGTTGCGTATAAAGGAGACTGCATGGTTATGACTAGCTGTGGAGTTTTATAATTATTAATTGTAACAATGACAGCATGCGCGTTTTTGTGATTGATTATATTGCCTTTGATTTTGATGGATTCATCGATTCATGTTGGCGGTTGCGAGACTACTGATTATTAACTTTTGGAAAATGTAACTACCGATTTAATTGTTTCGTATAATTATTTAACGTTGTTCACGTTTGACAATGACATTGGCATTAGTTACGAACAGTTAAAATTGTAGAATGTACGATTAGTGATTAGTGAAGGAAATAAAATGAATTAACGTTGAGAGTTTTGAGCTGAAGTTTGTACAGGAACTTTTTTGGTCAGTTGACTTCTAAAGATTTCTTACGAGAGTAGAGAGTATCCAGTAAGCACATAATTCTCAAGACATTTTCCTCCTCGAATGGTTTTCCTACTACTTCGATCCCAATCGGCATACCGGTGCTAGACTTTGCTGCCTGCAGTTAAAAGTTAAAACACTTAAATAATATCCATCATTTATCATCAGTCATCAATAATTATTGGAGCGAATTCCAATCATAGTAGCGCCCGCAGGATGTTTTCTCCTGTACGCCTGAAAAAATTTGATTTTATCCACTGTAGAATGATAAAAACACATTTATCGAACGTATGTAAGTTATTAAAAAATACCTCGTCGTTCTTGTTTAAATTTTCAAGAAAAAAAACTGCTGTTTTTGCGTAAAATTTAAAAAAAAACTGTCGTTTTTGTGTATATTTTTAAAAAATGTGTGTGGTTTTCGTGGAAATTAACAAAATGTTCGGCTTATGTGTACATTTTTAAAAAGAATTGCGTCGTTTTCATATGAATTTTAAAAAAACGTGTCGTTTTCATATGGATTTAAAAAATAACGTGTCGTTTTCGTGTAAATTAAAACACTGCGCCTCTTTTTAGTGTAATTTAAAAAAAATGAGTCGTTTTCATGTGAATTTTAAAAAAACTTCGTTGTTTCGTATACATTTTAAAAAACGCATCTTTTCGTGCAAATATTAAAGTAAGCAGTGTACTTTTATAAATCGTTTGTAAGTCCAGGACTACGTGACCTATCCCTACTTACGCTACTGATTGAAATTCTTGTTAATGGTTGTGATTTGAAAAAACAATGACCTCTTGAACGAGTTTCAAGAAGGAGTCGCCTTGGTGATCGTAGTCCTTGATAAGCTCTCCAGATTCCGTTCCAAATCTCGTCACACCGGCGGGGAAATCCACGTAGTTCCACCAGTACGTGTACATCGTCACTACAAAAATCGTAATTACCGAAGTCATTATTTTCTTCCCTCGCGTTATGATTTTTACTTTCATAGAAGAAATGCATAGAATTGATGTAAAATTAGAAAGAAAGTGTGTTGAAATAACTTGTTGAATGCTTGCGATTGTGCTCCAGTGTGGTCGCAGGAATGGCACAGGTGGGGTGTAAAATAATGTCCAGTTCATTCTTGCTCATTTCGTCCAGAATCTCATTTTGAATTTTACTTTTCATCTGCAGCGTCTCCCACAAGTCTTCTGATCCTGTCAATTCTTCTACCGTTCAAATAAACAAAATCAATTTTATTTATTGGCATGAGCGAATTAGTAGCTCCAGCAGGATTTTTTTCTTGTTGGGCTGCAAAAAACTCGGTATCATTGAGCGTAAAATTAAAAGAATAAAACATATGTATTAATCTTATAATTTAAAAAAAACTGCTTCCGTGTTTTTTTTAAAAAGAGTGCGTCGCTTTGGTGTAAATTTTTTTAAAAATGGGTATCTTTTGTTTAGTTTTTGAAAAGCAACGTTTTTATATATAAACTTAAATTTATAAGGTATTTCTTTCTTTAATTTGAATTTAAAAGTTTTTATTTAATTTAATTTCATAAATGCAGCAGCGTCTTTTTCGTGTAGAGTTTTAAAAATAAAGAGTATATTTTCATTTAATTTGAAAAAATGAGCCTTTTTCATTTAATTTAAAAAACTGAGTCGTTTTTTGTTTAAATGTAAAAAACGGTCCTTTTTTTATTTAATTTACAAATGACACTGTCTTTTTTGCGTACATTTTTTAAAAATTCTATTTCTGTTTAATTATAACATGACTTTCTTTTTATTTAATTTGAAGCAATGATTAGGAAAAAGGTTTTCTTGTTTATTTTAAACAATGGACCTTTTTAAATTTAATTTAAAAAAACTGCGTCTCCTAAGTGCAAATTTTAAAAATGCACCTTTTGGTGGAAATCTTACATCTTGCAGTGTATTTTTAAAAACCTAGGCCTACGCGGCCTACGCTTAGTTACGCTACTGACACACGTAATTACAATTTCAAAAACTTACTATTTAATAGTTCAGACGCCAATCTCGTGGAATGCAAGGGGAACCAAGAGAAACTGAGCAAATGACCGAGACCGCGTGCAACCCACTTTGGCATCTTCAACAGCGGCCAAGTCGCCAACAAGTCTGAAGAAATCTCAGGTTCGTTTTGTCTGCAATTCAAACAATCAAAATTAGGTAATCAGTACATGAAATTATAATAAACTGATGGACCACGCAGGCCTAGGCCTACATACTACGGAGAATTTTTCAAAACCTACTATTAATTATTCTTTACTTTTAATTACATTCATCTTTACCCTATTTTATTAACATTTCCACCCAAATACTAGGTATTTTTTAATTTACATAAAAACCACGCAGCTATTTAAAAAAAATTATGCACAAAAGGCGCATTTTTTAAATTTACACAAACAAGGCGCATTGGTTTTTAATTTATACGAAAAACTGAAAAAGACACCTTTTTTTTACTTACACGGAAAAGGCGTGGTGTTGTCTTGAAATTGTAAAAAAGGCGTATTTTTTTAAATTACACGAAAAAGGCGCGGTTTTTTCTGAAAATCGTACAAAAAAGGCGCGGTTTTTTTCTTGAAATCGTACTAGAAAGGCGCACTTTTTCGAATTACACGAAAAAGGCGCGGTCTTTTTTAAAATTGTACAAAAAGGAGCACTTTTTTAAACACGAGAAAGAATTCTGCGGGCACTACTAAATAAATAATTTGAGTATAAACGCATAATTGTATATTTATTTATTTTAATTTTAGAAAGGAAAAGAGATGGCTTTCACTTGCAGTATATTTTTGCGGACTTTGTCCATCTCCAACGTAAGCAAGGATAACAAAGTGTTTCTGACTTTAACTACATCCGGCATTTGAACGGGGAGGACGATGTGACCCTCTTGTTGAAGAGCGTGCACAGCGCTCAAAATCGTCTTGGGCGTATCACCGATGCTTGGCACAAA
>JAAXYX010004006.1:0-13110 GCA_036851915.1 Ptenothrix huangshanensis | reverse complement strand
CCCCCCCCCCAAAAAAAAAAATTAATTTACTAGCAAGTGACTAGCCTCGACTCGTCGACGCATGATTTTGTTTCAACTTAATAACTTCAACCTTTGCTTTGTGTGAGTGAATCATTTTGCAACACTAACTACTTAAGTAGTTCTGCGGTTGGTCGAATCATCGCTTGTGATTTCCAACTGAGCTCTGGACACAAATTCCAATTTCCCAATTATCACATTTCCTTTCTTTGTAAGTACATAATCCTTTGTGTTAGAATACCTAAGGTCAATAATACAACATTTTTCTAGGGACTTTTTGATTCACCCACACAACGCACACCAAACATCACAATGTGCACAATCAATTCTAATTATATACGTTCCAATTAATTAAGTTTTGCCCGCTTCCTTCGCTCATTGCCAAAAAGTATATAATTGCACTAACTGATCGCGCGAAAGTGGGATTCTGGACATTCTGGAGTCACAGATCAGTAATTATTGTATTAAATAATATTATACTACTTTGAGTTGGCACGTCACACCATGCAGATATGTATTTGAGGCTTCAATTAAAGCCTTTCATTCTCTTTTCATTTTTCATTACTGTTTTGCTTTACATAAAAGTGTTACAGAATTTTTGATATTTGGACTAGATCAGTTCCTTTGGAGAGTTGTGTAGTTATTTTTCATTTTGTTCAGAATTCGTGCATACGAGAAACGCTATACGGCCACACTTTGCGTAATAATTACGTAAATAACCTACTGAGGCCCAGAGCCTACAAAAAATATACTAAGAAGACTGTCTACATGAAAAAACGTTTACGCGTAAAAATTTCCGTCTGCAAACGCCACTCTTCTTGGAGGTCCTATTCTATGTAAAAACTTCTTATACAGGTATACACTTCTTGAAGGTTACTGCTTACAGCTATTACAGTGCTTACCGGTACAAGTGCAACCAATATATTTACTTAGGTAGGTATATGTGTCTGTGTTTAATAATTATGTTTTCAGTGAGGCTACTTTAATGCTATTATTGTAAGGACTAGTTGTCCTATTATAAATCATTTGCAATAGGTAATTATTTACCCTTAAGTATTACTGATAATATTTATGAATCAAATCATTTTATCAATGGAATGTTTATAAGTTACCCACCCTTTTGTTCCTAGAAGGATGTCCTGCTGCATATAAATCCGCGTTCTGGGGCAAAAGCTAGATTTGCTTCTCGTTCGGACTTCGGCCGATTTCAACTGCTGTACTCACATTCACTTCACATTGTTCGTATTAAGCCAGTTTCCACGCATGGGAATTCCAAAGTTTACATGTTTAGATGATGTGAGGAAGCACATAGAGCATCTAATGTTCTCGCTTAATGTCCGTCCGTCTGTCTTCGAGCAGGAACGCGAGTACGGATAAACGTATCGGCTTTAATTTTTTGTCAAAAAATAGGATATCGCGAAAGTCTGAAGTGTATTGTTTTTGGTTGAATTCAGTTTAGAGACTTTTGCACTCCAGCGCCATCCGTGGTCGAAGGGCTAATTTTGGGTAAAAGATGTTCGCGGATGTACATTATGTGCATATACCTACCTTACGCACTTGGACATCTCGGGGGCCTTTCAGCGCTAGAGCCTTTTTGTGCTTGGGCATTTCTCTTAAGTTAGGTTTAAGGGTTTCGACTTTTCATGGATTGCGGCTGTAAGAGCTTCGACTGTACATCATATGGGTTAGGTGCAATAAGTGGGCGAATAGGACTTTGAGTGCGTGGAGGTAACAGCGTTTAGGCCTATTAGAGCTTCGTTTTGGCGGCGATTCTTTGAGAATGTTAAAATTAACCTTTGTACTTATTTCCTTTTTTGGATGTGCATGCAACTGCCATCTAAAATTTCCAAGTTAGATTTCAATCGTAGTAAGTGGAGGCCCGCTCCATCTATGTTGTTTAATTTTTAATCTTAGTACGATGTATATTGGAACGTATCGTATATGTAATTATAGCATTGTGTTTTCACTCGCGTGTAGTCCCTTTAAGGGTCTTCCCCGGGCTATGGAGAAATGTTCTTTATAGGAAACCTACTGTCACGTCACGCTGGACGCAATACTGGCTCATTAAGACCAGGTGCGCTTCTCTCCTCCCCCTCCATGACGTCACGTTTTACTTGCTCATGAGAGTGAGGGTAAATTTCAAAGTTTCGCGCTGCGTCGACGTCACGAAAAGAATGCTTGGAAATCGGACCAAATTTACTCCCGCAATGTAGAAATACGTCACGTGGTCCTCAGCGCACCTGGTCTTAATGAGCCAGTATTGCGGCCAGCTTGCCTCGACAGTACATAGTTCATTGCTCTAAATTCATTTCATAAATTTCTCGTAAAGCTTGAAACTATACCTGTTCTGAACGCAGCATCACCTTTACGGAAAACGTCACTTACGATTTTCTTGTTCGTAGCGGTAGCATCAGCGTATCTGTTGGGTAGAAAAATATACAGCAATTACATTAATTCATCATTATGTATTTGAATTTGAAGCAAGTTAACTTATTCATAAGTTTCTACAATTTCTTGAAGTATTTTCACTATTTTTTAACGCTCGTCTCATCCTCAAGTAATATTCACAATTATAGCAGATGGAAAAGTTTCCAGTGGTATTCATTATTTAGACACAACGAACGTTAAACACGTAAAACCTTGGGAGTTACAACGTTTAAAACTAACATAGAGTTACATGTAACATTAACCAAATAACAAAAACAAGGGTAGTTCGTATAACTTTAGCTAAGATATAATGATAACCACGATAAAATAAAAGTGCTTACCCTTGAAATTCTCTCACAGGATGATTGTCCACAATTTTGCCTACCAATTCACCATCCTCATTAGGCTGGCACCGGATGCATAATCCAGTTCGAGGATCACGAATAGGTTCGCCAGTTTCTTCATCAACTTTAATCAAAGTAACGGGATAAATGAACGGCATAATTCTTGAGATAAATCCAACAGCTCCGACTCGATTGTCAATGTTAACTGAAAATAAAAATATATCAATTTTACTCCTGTCATCGATACGATTACAAAGTATTCTGTGAACTGGAAGAATACCAAAAGCCGATTTCTCCATGATTTTCTGTCCAGGATTTCACATTTTCTCATATATAATAATCTAATAGCAATACATATTCACAGTGAAAGGGTTATTATTGCAATACATATTCCAAAACTGAAATTGTGATAAACACGAAACTTACTTATATTACAGTTTCCTTCTGTCGCACCATAGAATTCTGAAATAGTTTTGATGTTGAAACGACGGGCAAATTCAGCCCAGATCTGAGGACGTAGTCCATTACCAAACATTAATTGCACTTTATGCTTGGTATCGTCGGGCGAAGGAGGTTGACTCAACAAATACCGACATATTTCACCTATGTACTGTGCAGCCTACAGTCAAATGTTAGTTCAATTTATTTCCATTTAATATTTTCACAATCTGATATTTCAAACTATGCGATAAGTGATAACGAAAAGTAAATTTAATTAAGAAACAAATCGCAAATAAATAAAATAATGACAAACTCTTTCTCTGGAATATGAAATAGAAACCGAACTTGTAAAATATTTCTTGCGCTTGTTTTGGTTTTGAACGACTCGAAAGGAGTAAATACCTATTTTAAAGAAGGTGGTATATTTGACTTCTATTCCTCCTTAAACCTCTAAGGGCATTTATTATTTCACTAGCTGTTTGTAAATGATCTGATTTTCAGATAACGTAACCTTGATCTATTCAAGCATATTTATATATATAGGCATCTATACTTCAATTAAATCTCAATAAAAGTAATGAGATACTTAACCTGTTTTCGTGCCAATACTTGGAAAGTATTGGGTATTCACCACCACGAAATTTAAAAGAATCTGCATGACTGACCTAAAGGACATTGCACTTAACACAGCCATCCGGAAGAACACATCTTATGTCATTCTGAAGCACTGATAGTGTAAGAATATTTGGGTTTATCTACGAACGTTTTCGTTGTAGACCTGGAATGTGTTTTAATTAATTCACGTGGCCATCGTCATATAGGAAGTTTATTGAAAGACCGATATTTTTCATTTCAAAAATTAAATTTTGACGCAAAAGAACTTACGTTTGACACTGTATTTTATTTTTAAATAAACAAAGGAATTAACCTGCAATGTTGGAGATAATATCAAGTGTTTTTGATAAAAAAAAAGACTTGTTACCGACGTCTCTTTTTGAGCAAAAACAGAAAGTTAGATCGAACCCGATCGAACTCTATAAGGAAGAGGGTGCTTTTGGCCAAAAATATACCGGCTATAGCTCTTTGGAGGTAGTTATTTTTTAATTTGCCAAAAAGACAATTTTCGTTAAAAAGGGCGGAATTCGTTTTTTCGTCCTGTAAAATTAGCATCTTTTAGATGATAGTTTTACTTCTTGTACACACCATGATAAAATTTGGGGCACAAGTGATTCTTTATTAAATTTCGGAACAACGTCCCAAACATTGCAAGTTCATACCTGTTTATTAATAGAAAATACACCGCCAAGAACTGTCAAATATTAAATTTGACGAGAAATCTTTTAACGACAATTTTCTGGGTCAATAAAAACAAGTTGAGTATGTAGAAACCCATATAGGTAGGCATCTCCTAATCGTAAGTCAAATAGATGTACCCGTTACAAAATAATTACACCGAAGGAGACCGTGA
Organism: Ptenothrix huangshanensis; assembly: GCA_036851915.1. NCBI lineage: Eukaryota > Metazoa > Arthropoda > Collembola > Symphypleona > Dicyrtomidae > Ptenothrix > Ptenothrix huangshanensis. The sequence continues at coordinate 8,412 of JAAXYX010004006.1, read as the reverse complement.
TTAGAAAAAAATAAAGAAACTAGAAAATAACAACGGTCTGTAGATAAACCCTTATAGACCATCACCCCGCAGATAGCATCCAGAATTTGGAATGCAGTCACTGCTTTAAAACGCATTGAGATCGAAGTTTGTTACCGGACAATATTGGAATAGGTAATTATACGCTCACAAATATTATCATAATTAAGGTAATAGTTAGTATGTTGATAATATGCGAAGCCCGCTTCCAACTAGAATACTACCTACAGATGTGTCCTTAAATATACATACTGCTGTCTGTAAGTCTACTCAGTTAAACAAGTTACGGGTTAAGACGATTAATTGAGTAATCGAAAAGAATTATTTGTACAATAAAAACCAGCATAACCCACCCAACTTTTTACACACAATTTACAACGGGGTTCCTAATTTAGAGTAGTTTGTTTATATTTTGTCTACCTTTCTATCGTACTACTAATAATTAATAAACAAAATATGTTAGGCCTCTACATGTAACGCTATATAGAAAAAGACCGACCGTGCATCCATATTTTGCACAATCCTTCCAGTAAGCAGAGGCGGAGAATTTTCGACGGAGCACAGCAGTCGATCCAAAGAGTGCAGCCTGGCCAACTCCAAGCATACCACCAGCAGTATGATACATCGGTAGAGGGTCGTAAATGATTTCATCGTTAGATACTCCGATAAAATAATGAATCCCCATGGTGAAGAATATAAACCTGAAATAGTTTCAATCCCGAAAACCCATCTAACTCTTAGTCACAATGTGAAACAAACTTTGAACAGTTCATGCTTTAACATTGTATCAATGTACCTAGATAAATAAGGGTATTTAATGCCTCTTTTTCCTCAACTGCAGGTACAAGTGACTTATTTTAATCGGGTTGTATTTACGGTTCGTAGCAAATGGGGAATTGTACACTCAGTAGATGTAGGTAGGTATACTTTGGTATATAACATATACCTTTAGGTATTATTATATACAATAGCAATAGGTATAAGTATAAAATATACCTCATTAGGCATAATTATATATAGTAAAAACGGGTAATAGTTAAAAAACAGTGATCAGTGGCCAGCATTTAATTTGTTTTTATAATCAGACAGTGCCGGTTTCAAAGTTATACTGTATATTATTATATCGTATTAATCATTCTAATTAGTAAGCAATTAAATTGATTTAGGCAAATATACAAACCTGGAAGCATCTTATACTTTAGATATAATTACATACAATTACTCATTTTTCAAACTTGAATCTTTAACACCACCAAGTCTGACCCCAAATGGCAAAAAACACAAATTACCTATACCGAGTTACCGTTAACCTTTACCAAAAATACCTACTATACAATGTCCTGTAGTACCAAAAGCATTTATGCACTTTAATTATTCTGTAAAACGCAATAAGCTTCTAATTTGTGGACATAGGTGTGTACCACTTCATACTGTACAAGAATATTTCCGTAAGAGATCTACTAATTAACTTTGGTCACAGGAACGTGATAAGCCTTGCAAATAAATTCAGTATCCAAAATCCCCAGGTTTTAAAATATCGTTTATATCACGATTGGGTCAAAAATATATTTCACAAATAGAATCTACTTAAAAATTACACGGTTCTCCAATTTCAGAACGAAAAGTAAAAATATGGACTCAAAACGATCTTACTAATAGATTGACAAGAATAATTCTTAAAATATTACGTACATTGCATTTATGAGGTTTTGTGAGAAACAGGAATTAAAAAGTAGTCAAATGCTAAACAATTTAATGCAGGATTGCTCAGTGTATCAAAACCTAGGTAGGTTAAGATTGAAATTGAAATGTAAGTTTTCATTAGCAATACCCATGTAATTTGCAATAAGTGTATATACACACGTACTGCTATGACCCATCGCCGGATGGGTAATGTGTCATTTATGAGTCAATGTCAAGTGAAGCTCTGATGTCCAATTATGTCAGCAAGTAAATCCCATTCAAAAAAGTGATATTCACATATCGTTAGCCTACTATGATAGCGGTGCAACAGCTAGGTATTTCAAGGAAAGCTATGTACAAGCACTGATTGTTTATACTTAAAATGTAACACGGTGAGCCTGCCGCAGGAGTCACTTGTTTCACAGAGGGAGCTACATACACCGTCTATGGTGGAGCCCCTCAAAAAGCTTGCTTCATTTGGAACAAGACATGTGCATAACGAAAAACAAACATTAATAAGATGTGCAATTTTGGAAGTTCCGTGTAACTATATCCCCTATAAATGTAAGTACGTACCTCAATTAAACTCTGACCTACTTTGTAGCCATGCCTGTGCCACCACCAAAAAGTGCACTTGGAAACTGTAAATCCCTTCCAAAAATAAAACTGATTATCAATACCAATTCGCTTTAGCATTCGATGGCATGCTGACAATCTAATGAATCTTACGTCTAACTACTAGGACTACTCTTTGACGTGATGTCGTTTCATTCCAGTATCATGAAATCGTCAATTTAAGTGAATACAAATTATTCTACGAAAGTAACGGTAAACAAGAATTTCATTTGCAGAACATAAAAATTTCAGAACCAGAGGATAGTCAGTCAAGTCATTATAAGTCATACCGTAACGCTGAAGCGGGTGCAGTCCTTCCAGAAAGCTTTGGCCGAAAATTTGTGACGCAAGACGACAGTGCATCCAAAAATTATGGCTTGTCCACATCCTAACATTCCTCCTGCAGTGTGATAGAGGGGCAGCGGACAATAAACTACATCACTCGAAACCACGCCAGGCATTACGTGACCTCCGGCAACCGCCATTATGTAACTACACATCATTATGGTTGTCATACTTTGAAGTTAAACATTTAATCGTATTCCAAAAAAGTTCCAAAAGAGATCAGACTTGGCAAAAGGCTATTAGTTTCGTTAAGGGCAAACTAAGCAGAAAACCAGTTTTGGAAGATAAATGAGCGCATAGAACCGTACAAAAGATTATCAGTACCACAACAAATTGAGCGAAGTGTACGAAGCACAAATGTCAAAATACCAACCGAAAATGTATTACCGTGAATGTTTTATTACAGCGGCTTTAGGCAGGCCTGTTGTCCCTGAGGTATAAATATAAAGAAGCTTATCCGTAAAGTTAATTGGCTCAGAAGCAATAGGAACCGCCGTAGAGGCCGACAGGAGAGCTGTATCTAAGGGAATTGCACCATGTAACATTTTCTGTTCTCCCGCACCAAAGCAATAAAAAGGAATTTTCTCAAGTCCACCCATCTTTACGATGTCTTGCATTGCTAAAAATAAATCATCACAGCAATCAATGAGACAAGAATGCAGAATAAGAATACTTGTACTGTTGTCAGTCTTACCTGATGACAATTCTTGTCCATAAATTACAAGTTTAGAATTGGAAATAGTAATAGAATGTTTCAAAGGTCCAAGTCTCAGGTTAAAATTAATTAAGGCAGGAACTACACCAATCTGCGAACAAATTAAGTTCAATTACAATCAATAAGCTTCTCTTCATTCTTTTGTATCATGCTCGTTTTATTCACGGAAACCAGTACTTACATACAATAATAATGAATGAATTATATTACCTACACTATTTACTACTCCTAAAAGAAATCAAAATAGAACTTAGATACCTTGCACAATCCAAGCCAAAGACATACATACTCTGGACGGTTTTCCATAAATAAAGAGACAGTATCACCTTTTTTCAATCCAAGGCTCGAAAAATAATTTCCGACACGATTACTAGTTTCATCCACCTGTTATTTCAGAACATAAAACTTTTTACTGCGATTTCGAAACACGCAATTAATATTATGCTATTACTATGTACTGGTACTATATTTCCCATTTATACAGGAACAGAATAACACATGATCAATAGTTTCAGTTTCAACACAACTTAAAATAGATAACGTGAATATAAATGATGGGTAAAAAGTAAACAGCAATTCGGTAAGTTTACCTGTTTGAATGTCCAAGTTTCCTCTTCAAAATAGAAACACACTTTATTGGGATGCTTTCTTACATTTTGACTAAATATATTAGTAACGGTCCAGTTATTTCTTTGAGCGCGACCAACGTGATAGAGAATTTTAGCATAACGATACCCTCCTCTGGAACAGTGCAATACATTTATATCATTAAAACAACCATAAATTCTTTTAGAGATTTAATATAAAGTTTTAACATCCACAATATTCATATCCACAATACCATTGCATTGGCGATCTGGTAATTAAGAAAATTAAATAGATAATATGCAAGAATGCTGTTTTACTTTACAGCGATTTTTGAAGTACCCAAAACAAAGTAATTATTGACAAATGAAACACATATAGGTATATAAACTACAAAAATATCGCACTGTGTAATGTTGTTTGATTGCCAACTGCACACAAAGTTGTTTCGTAGAAGACGTAAAGAGGTAAATCCAAACAACTTTTGACACTGATAATTAACTATTAATGACATAATGTAATCAATGTAAAAGCTAACTGCCAATAATCACGCCTGTTGACAATTTTACCCATCTTACATAATATACAACACCAAATTATTACATCCATACTATTACTAACGATAATCCAGCTAAAGTAAAAAGAAAATCTTACTTAATATCTCTTGGAATTGTTTTGATCGCTACAACCAGCCATTTCCGGTAAACGTAGGCTAAAATAAGTAAGCCAATAGCACCAAGTTGGGCTGAAATTGTAAGAAATGACAGCCAGTCCTGAGCCGATACAATGCCTAACGCTGCCATAGTAATGATTGCACTACAAACTACCTATAAGAAAAAAAACCACATCTATCAATTAAGTGAACTCGTATTTCGCAAAGCAACATTCCCAAAAATGAATCTCTTGGGGAAATATTTTAAACAAAATTCTATCTTTCACACAGGTACTAAACGTATTAGATCATTAGACGTGTAGACATAGACTCAAGCCACTGTAAACTAGTTTTAAAAACCCCACAGTAATTTCAACTTTAACAACGACACAAACTCCACAAACTTTCAGTTACAGAGACTGGAGTATATATACATATCTCTAGTGTATACAACGTTGGTTTGAATTTTAGATATTAGATATAAAACAATCAAACCTTTTCTTGGGAAATAAATATACGATTATACCCACATCAAAAATCTGCTTCGAACTTTACGTGGAGGCAGAAAAATCGTGCTCCTTCTGTATACTACATATAACATGTATACATACAGATTCATATCCACATTAATAGATTGTAATTAGTAATTAACTATATAGTTATCACACTTGTAGGATGGAAATCTCCAGTCAGACTGTACTTTGTTGTTAAAAGGAAAACTCCCAGATTGCTTCAGAACTCCTTACATGTAATCTGGATGTTTTCATTTTAACAGTAAAATGTAAACCAAGGTTTCTCATTTTTCAATAACCACACTACAAACGAATTTCTGATGCTCCGAAATAAAATCTCCATGCAATAAAAATATAATCGCTCACAAGCCAATTAGTAGTGTGTATCCCTTGGTTTCAAAAACATAATTGATATCTGGACACATGAAGTACTACCAAAAAGGAGATCCTTCACAAACTGTGGATTCAGACTAGTGATATTCGCCGGTTCCAAAAGCATCGGTTGGCACGATTCGTCGGGAATCTTAAATGTAAACTAAATAATGCTGGTAGAGTAGAATGCCTTTTATTCTTAATAGTTACCTGTTTGTCAATAAACGAGGGTGCCACTTACAAAATCTGGTGGAAATGTCGTTAGAAGACAATCAATATCAACAACTACAAAGTGAGCGTCATTAGTAATTATTTACGAAGTGACGTCAAAGTCAGATATTTGTGGTTTCATATGTGCATTATGGTCATGGTTCTAATGGTAGTAAAAGTACCAGTGAATATTGAAGAAATAACAAACAATTAATGCGTTGGCTGCGATTAGGCAAACAGAACATAATAAAGTAAAGGGTTTGATTGCACCTTAAACAAGACGGAGAAAAATCATTCTTATGGTCACGTAGGCATTTTGACAAATACGTATATATACTATTATCATTATTTGTAGAAGCTTGTATATGTATCCGAATACAAATACCTACATACCACCTGCATCCAGAACTCAAAGTTGAGAAAGTTCCTCTGGAAGGAAATGAACCACTATGGATGTCATGTTATTTCATTGCGTTCAAAGTGAACGAAGTGTGGCATTAAAATTACAATGCGAGAAAGTAATTAGACGCAGTCTATATGACGACCAACCACGACTATCAGCAGCACACGAAGTTTAAGGCTTCAAAATATAGTGCCTTAATTAGGAGACAATGCTGTATACTAACCGAATGCAGTGGAGTCTCGTTATAGTGACATCGCAAGGGCCGAGCATTTAATGTCACAATAGTAAGATTGTCACTATAGGTCTATAATGACATAAGGTCACTAGGTAACTATAAAAAGGGCACCATAATGACATCGAGAATATTTAAACGCCGCCTTATTTTCACTGCTGCCAATAACTGTTTTTGAAAATACACCTTATTTACATTTGTTAACAAAAGCCTTTACGTTACGGCTAAAAAATAATACCGTATTTGTTACGAATTAATGCAAAAGTGGATCTTTACGTGGTCAAGCCGGCGCGGCGCTTAAACATCATTGACATTTTGAATGTCACTATAGAATAGGACAATATGCCGGGTTTTCGTGCAAAGGGGATTACAAATCATCAGGAATGTCATTATAAAAATGTCACTATACAGATAGCCAATGAGTTCCTATGCATTTACATAGGCGTTTAGCTGGAGACATATTTACATGTCACTACAACAAGAATGTCACTATAAGAGGTGTCACTATAGGAAGATTCCACTGTATAACTAACAGCATCGAACCATGAACCCGACAAATCGTGCCAATCACCGTATACTTTTGATCACAGGAAACGAAGTACGGTCAAAAGTTACTCAAAATGTACACAAAACCAGGGTAGGGTAATCCGCATTTGTCGTGTTTATTTGCAACATCATATTATAGTCATGTCATGCCAATTGACTTTATACATCAGTACCGTGTAGGTTCAATGAATCTGTCAAATACTCAAAGCACTTGGGTTCATTGATTGCATGCAGTCGTGGATATGTAAAATTAGCGTGGGGGGCTTATCTGTACCCATTTTAAAACCTTGGTAAGGGGCATGGGGCAACAACCTTTCCATGGATGGGTATGTCTCTGTGGATACTACAATGACTAAACTGTTGGGGGAAACATATTGTGGGAAACCGATGGCATCCGAATGACTTTGTCCTTCGTATATTTTTACAATTGTAAATAACAAAGTTGTTTCCATGGTACTTGTAACAACTGTGAAAGCATACGACGAGAAAAAGTCTTTTAGAAGACATCCGCTTTCCCATACAATATAAGGGCTGATATAATAGACTGATTGAACTCTAAGCCAAAAGGGCAAAACTTGTGCTAGTTATTAATTAAAAAATAGCTTCAGTACTAAATAAACATCACGTAATCATAAACTTACAGCATAAGTAAGACCAGACGAGCCAACGCTTCCAGGTGAATTTGAACCTAACCCTTTCTTTCCCCCCACTTCGTAAGATTTCAATGAAGAAGTTTGATCAATCACATTCTTAGCACCACCGTTTTTATTGGATTCACTGGATAAAGGTGAATAGTGGCCATTTCCATCTATTTTATTTTTCAACGACGAACCGTTACGTTGGATTATGTGCTCCTCCGCTTTTGAATTATTTGTTTTGATGAACCCCGACGAATTTTCATCTGCTGACGGTAAACATGAGTACCGATTCTGAAGACTGGCTGAAGAACTATAAGGTAACCAAACCAAAAACACAAAATTATAACCAACACAATCATGCTTTCGATGGAAAATAAAAACGTTTCGCACGCATCACCGCACGTATGTATTACCAAATAAACGAACGTATCACCGCAAGCAAAACAAATAATAGGCACGTTTACATTTTACGCTAAATAAATATATAACACACAAGTAGACGGTATGATTAATTACATATATATACACAGCCATTATACATAAACTGACCATGTCCTGAATGGCTTCTTTTGCTTGTAAATCAAAACTCAAGTACAGTATCGTCGGTGAAAGATGAGAGCTTTCAATAAAGAAGTTAAAAATTTTTGAAACCTCCAGAAAATATAGGAATTTTCCTAGTAGTAGGTACATAATCTGAATAGTTTCCTTTAGCGAAGAAGCTGGACGTTGGAAAACCTTAAGTCTTGCAGTTTTCATTCTTCATCGACATGAAACTACCGTAAAACTTCTAATTATAGCCTGCCTCTAAAGGTAGCCGGGGCAATCATGCAATTGAGTGTAAAGATAGCCGGTCTCTAAAGATAGCCTGAGTAAAATATTTCGTTAG